>PNEQ01004393.1:94008-108038 GCA_003012365.1 Medauroidea extradentata
GCTGGACAGGAACATCAAAATGATAAGTATTCTTTCATGTTTTTATTTTATTATTAAATTAGTATTATTTCCCCTTTATATTTTCGTGTTCGGTAATTGTTGAATAGTCGTGGATACGTTGACGTGGTTATTTGTTGTTGGCCAGTGCAATTGCCTTTTATTAAATGTTTTCAAAGTAATGTAATAACCTCGGGATTGTGTGTACACACAACCATTCTCTTCCAGCATTGTTTGTGCATAGTAAAATAAGAATCTGACCTTGAAGAATACTTCAGATATGAAATTTCTCCACGACCCTTATGTTTGTTCGATGGGGAAGGGATGCTAAAACTAATAAAGCTGCTCTTTATAAATTGTTGAAACCTGATAGCACGAAAATTCCTTTGCATGATCAAGCTATAGGGTATGCATTAGATGAAGGTTTCCTTCTTAATCGTGTTTTCTGGCATCCACAAAGTAAGTAAAGTGATATTGAGCCAACAACCACATTAGAACCTCCTGCTCCAGAGAAACTTCTAAACTTAATTTCTTGCAGCTGCAGCAAAGGTTGCGAGCGGTGGTTCGGGTGCAGAAAAGCAGGTATGAATTGTTCATGTATTTGCAGTTTGTACCATGGAATCTCATGCACAAACACACCATCAATTAATGTTGACAATGAAGTTCATGACATAAACTTCACAAATGACATAAGATCTGGTAAAGATTGTTGTTAAAAGTCATACCAACTCAAAAAGAAATAAGAAGAGAGAAGTTTGCTCCTACTGTCGTGTAGTGTGAACAAGTGGAATAGACCTACTGGGGACACCACTAAAAAAAAGCGCGCCAAATTCTCTACCTCTTGGGTGGTAGAAAATGAAAATAAATTTATGAACGGTACGCACTGAGCAGTGTCTTTGATTCGTGAACTATTGATAGCAAAATTTGGTGACAGAATTTGCACAATTTAAGTATTGTAATGGAGGGAATGCAGATGGAAGTGATGGTACTCAATTCTCTGGATAAAATGTCTAAACCAAAACATGGTCTCAAATGTAAAGCAGTATTTATAAATACAACATAATCAACTTGTTTAGCCCCAATACAAGGCACTGGAGAAGAGTCGGTACATTGTGAAAAATGTTTTCCGCTGTAGGTCCAAAACTATGGATTAAATGAAGAAAGTGCTAGGCAACATTTTTGTAGATTGTTTTGCGTACATTAATTTTGTACAGGTTATTTTGCTACAAAACCCACGGTTAACGAGTTGTGAACCAAAACATGTTTTGAACGTCATTATTTCAAGATGTCAGCGTTAGCTCAACTCGGATCGATGGGAAATTTTAGTATCCTCTTCATTACTTAATTGCGAACGTCTCTTCCAAAAACCAGCTTTTTCAATAAATTCTAAAATGCCTGGACTATTGAACTGATATTTACAGGCTACCTGTGTATCAAACCTACACATAAAAACGTTCTTCGACGTCATATATAGTGAGTCGGTAGGCCTGCTAAAGCATGTCAAGAAAAACACAAACAATATGATCCTCTGCTTATTTGCATTAAAAAATTATGTACAAAGTTATAAATAACATTTTTAGAAAATATTTTACTTACGCCTTTAAAGAACTTGGTCTGGGCAACACCATTAACCATTACACGTATGAAGAATGAAATGCGAAAGATGACAAGGTTAAGGTGACCGCCTTACAAACGTTGCGCAGAGCTTCGGCCGTTACGGGATTATTAAAAAACTGCTAAACGCACATTACGTCTGTTTACGAATTAAATTTAAAGTACAATACACGTGTGTATACCCATTTCTGGTTCACTACTTATCGTTACAGCATATTTTATAGTTGCCAAATATGCCAAAAGTGATGTTTTTGCAGTTCTTTTTAAACATGCAAATATTGGCGCAGTATGTTTTAAATGGTATAGGCATGTACAATATTATGCGATAAAATGACAGCATCGCTACTGGAAGTGTCACAGGGGCACGTTGCATGTGAGAAAACTGTAAGCCAGTTGAGTGACTTGCACCCAGGGGCTAGGATGCGCGTGCCGTGTCGTCTGTACCGCTGCCGCACATACGTTGTTTATGATATGTACAGTGAACAGGGGTTACTTTGGATACATGGGGTAACTTTGGGACATTACAAAAGATATATTTCGCATATATGACAACCTTGAATAAATAAATTTATTTGCGATAAATTCCGAACAAAAAATGTACACATAACCCTTGATTAATATTTACTGACAGTTGACAATTATAGAAATTAAGAATGATATAAAATTGCCCCAAAGTTATCCCACGTGTCCAAAGTCACTTACGTTTACTGTATGCGTTTATATTGTCTGAAGTATTTTTATAGTTTTTTTTTATTTGGTAGATGTAGTGGATTTTCCAGCTATTGAATACATCACACCAGATAAGTCACAAGGATATGGCTATGAACAAGCTATAGTGTGTAGAATAACCTATGTAGAACAAGTAATCTCACGCCGCTCCTTGGTTACAATGGATTATCACGTAAATACTATTATCGAGTATATTTAGGCATTCAGTTACCTCTCTTAAAGTATTCTTCTGTTTTAAGGAAAATTCGCACTCTAATACAGTTTATATTAAGTCCCTATACAATAACTATTAAGTTACATTACAGAAACAAAATAATGTAACGTAACGCAATGTCCCTCTTGAAGTTCTTTTATTTTAAATTACTATGCAAAACTACCAGTTGGGACGCATTTTGAAAACGCTTGCATTAATTTTAAGTTCAAAAGGTGCAAATTAGAACAAATATTTCATTATTTTAGTAAATATTTAATGTTGTTATAATTACTACAACACCAAACACAACTCGTATCAAAAACAGCGTGCCCAGACTATTGGGTTGCCTAGAGCCGTACACAGTAAACTGCAAACAAAAGTGTGGAAAGGGTCCAGGTGAATTCACAAAAAGTCTGGAGACCAAGAAAAAATATAAAGTAGACATAAATAGAATAGAACGAAAGAATAGCTTTTCGAAGCCAGCTCTTAAACCAAGGAAGCTGTTTGTTAGTACAAACCATTTAGGCCAGGCACTTTAGACTTACTTCGGAAAAAATCGAATCAGAGAGCTGATGTTCGCTACAGACTTTAATTTTGATATAAGGAATAAAATATCAAAAGTCTTGTTGGATAAGCTATGTTTGCGGCGCTACGCTATAAAAAAATGGTCTTTAAAACACTTTTCTCAGCTAAGCATTTTTACAGTGAGCGCAGCGACCACATCTCAGATGTTCTTCAAGCCAATATTACGGGAAAACTATCACATCTACGATACAATTGCTAGCTACCTTTTTTGTAGTAAATTTATTATTGTCTTCAAATTTTATTCAACATATTTTTTAATAAAATGAGTATTAACGGTATTAAGCTTCAAAGAGTGTTTTCTTGCACACTTTTTATAGCGATAGCACCGAGCACAGCTCGGATAAAATAAATAAAACTTTTAATATTTTATTAAAAGCTTTTGTTTATATTGCAATGTATGTTTGTTCGGGTCAAATTTTGCAACTGAATTTTAAAGCAGTTATCCGTAGCCGATTGAGCTGAAAATTTGCGTAGGGCCTACTCGTTTAGTTTGGATGACAATTCATGGTTAGCTAAGTGACGTCATTCTAAATCTAATATGACGGACCACCCGAGATGGCGGAATAGTAATTTTTTATGCACTCCCATGATATGGGTATCAAATGAAAGTGGTTGCTGAGAATAAAACTAATAAAATGATGCCCGCGTTCAGATCTTCGAGGAGATAGTGTACTACTGCCGGCTAAACTGCAAGACTGCGGGGTCGTGTCTTAACTTATATCGACCTACACCCTGGGCAAATTCTAGCAGTGGTGAAAAAAATCCAAAATCAAACCCGTAACTGTGTTTCGTTAGGCACAAGTAAGCTTCAAGCTGAAATAAGTGGCACATACCTCCAAATACCGAAGTCAAGGAGAGGTCATGCCGAGGACTGAGGGCCGAATTCAGAGACGTCTTTCGATGGTTATCCAATCACCGAATGGCTGTTTTATGAAAACTTCCCGGTAGATACGTCTTTCGGTGGTTGGTTGACTGTTCTATGAAAACTGCTCGGCAGAGATGTCTTTCAGTGGTTGATTGGCAGCTGGATACGGCATTCGTACCAGTTAAAAGTGAATGAGCTCTGAAGCTCATTCGAAAGTCTGTTCAGTTTGAAGTAAACAAAACAGTTATTTTTTTATACATTTTTATTCGTTTTAAACATTTTCACATGTGCTTGTAAACTATATAAAACATTCTTGCCACTTAGGTATGTACTTTATTCTCGTGAATAACATTTGGAGGGTTTTAAAAATCGTAGTTTACCAGTCACTGCAATAACGAAATTAATTATAATTTTGCGATTTTATGATTCAGAGAGCTCTCAGAGGTTAGTGCACGAGTCGGCTCCAACCTGAAAACTCAGCAATATGCACCAAACTGGAGGCATTTCATGTGCGATTACCACTAATATTTCCGTATTTATACAGCAGAATAATAAAAGCGAAAACAGACATGATATACAGAGTGTTTTTGCTCCTGAGCGTACCTAACGCATGATGATGTTGTTATCTTTGACACTGCAGTATTTTAAACATTGGGATTTTTTCTACAGTTTGTTTCATATGAAGTAATTTTGGCAGGTCACTAACGCTGACATTGACACATTGACAACTGATTATTCTTACAAAATTTAACAAAATAGGCCCATAATGATTGATGCATTATTACCTTATTTTGTGCTGTGTTTAAAAATTGTATATACAGTTAAAGATTTGAAATGAGGCATTAGGTAATGATAAAACAGTACAATGTCCCATACTAGTGATACCACCCCCCCCCCCAACATAATTTAGCGAACTCCATGCCAATGTTCTTTCCAGTCCCAACTTACTTCACATGGCTATTTTCTGTTAGTAATTTTTACTTTGCATGCTTTTAAAAAATTGCCTGTAAACAGTTTCATATTGTACTGCTGTAGTCCTAGCTTCTTTGTAGCCATTTTACATTTATTCAACTGGCTGTTATTGTAGGAAATTTGTATATATTTGAATGGTAACAGTCAGAGCTCTGTTTCTCTTAAAGTAAACAAGCAAGCACTGCATCGACGGAACACGAGACAAACGACTGTCGAAGTAAGATACGATGAGTTCTTACACGCACTGTGAGCAGTTCAAAACGAGAAAATGTTGTGCAGTGTTGCCAGATCTGTGCCAAAAATGGATGAGCACATGCTTGTAGCTGACAGTCACTCGAAAGGCATTTTTGACGTACAAGAGGTGGAGAGGCTGCCAGGTGAATGGGAGTTGACAGCTCTTTCGAACGACGACTCTGAATTCGGCCGAGTGTCATCAGCGTGTATGAAAGATGATATCGTGAACTTACCACCTCAGGGCACACTATGTTGTATATTAGCTCTTACCCTTCTAAACGAAGCTCTGGGAGGGTCGACGGATATTTGTTCGGTACTCGAGAGAACAACAAGGGAAAATAACTTAAACATTAAACAATAATTAATAGTAAAAACATTTTAAAAACAAGCTTTTATTTAAATGCTCTAAAAAATAATGATAAAATAAACTTTAAAATAGATCAATTCCATCAATTAATTGCATTACAAAATTTATATTGTATAATAGCTTGTAGCGGTTTACCTGTGTAGATAAATTAGAGTGCAATATGTAATTTGAACTTGACATTAGTAATTCTAAGAAAATAATACGTTTTTTATATAAAAAACGTAAATCTCGCGACAAGCATATACAATGAGTAATGTATTAAATATATTGATTTAATTTAAAGTTTATTTTCTCATTTATTTGAGTAATTAAATAAAATGCTGGTTTTTACAAATGTTTTTACTATAATTTATTATTCCTTACATCATAATGAATAATTGTACCAAAGTCTTCTCTCTGCGATTTTTGTTTCGTAGACAGGCCAATTACTATTCTAACTCGCCTTGCCTAAATGTGGATACTGATTACAACGTTCAAGTATGACAGCCAGATGTACCTACTGATGATATTACTGTACTGCGTGAGAAACTATTGCAAATATTAAATTACATAAGGAACAAGGAATGGTTGCATGAAATTGAAATTCAGACGAGAGATATACATGAAAAGGGAATATGGATGGAAGAAAGACGCAAGCGATTGACAGCATCAAATTTTTGTGATGTTTGTACAAGGCTTTAGTACAGAAAATCTTTTACGCTGATCTCAGCACATATTCGCTATAAAATACAACTGAGAAAATGAGTACAGAGCTATTCAGACATTGCAAGACAGAGCGAACATAAAAATCTAAAGGTGTTTATGTTTTGTTTTTTTATTTATCCTGAAGTACCCTTTCAGCATCTGTAGAAGTGTTGAGCCCTGAATCTGCTATCCCCAACGAAATGTGACGATCTGGAAAGTTGTGGGTAAAATTGCTATAAATATTATTGTCAAGCAAAATGGCAACTACATTAGTACAGAAAGGTTGTACTGTTTGTTTGTTGTGTGAACACCAAATCCACCGTGTGTTTGCAATGCAAGGGCAGAGCGAGTTAGTGTTTTCTGGGCAAATCAAATGTTGGCAAAATTAACTTAATTTTACATTAATTATTTGTTGCCAGAGCTCGTGGACTCCCCTCACCCACGTACAGTGCATATACGTAATCTGGAACGTATAATAAATAAAAATAAATAAATCTGCAGCCAAATTCTATAATGGGGATGCATACAAGTACGTAACATTATTTTCTAGCTCACCATGTAGGCCTACAGCAAACAAATTGCTGAAATGTTTAACACATGTTTGCTGAAATGTATTTAGTGCCGTCATAGCCTGTATTTGGTTGCGTACATTTAAGATAATTGAAATATTGCATATAATACACCTTTCACATTTTAGAAAACCAATGATACATATATTTTATTTGGCCACAATTTCATATTAAATTATTTTGAAATGTCATACATGAAACATTTATTTTTAACCATTTAGAAAGATAATTGCTATACTGTTTGTTCCAATCATAAAATGTGTAACGAAAATTGTTACGCAGTTACATTAATTTAAAAATTTTGATCACGACTATAATCGTTCAGATGATGTGTACACAGTATTGTATATACAGATGATGCATAAGGCTAATTAATTGGCCACAAAATTGAATAGTATTTAATGAGTCGTAAGAATTACGTTTTTAGCTAAACACTAGCTGCTATTTTCTTTTGTAATTAATGAAATTTATTTACAAAGCCGCAGGAATTTCTAGTTCATGGTTATGCTACGTTACATTTTCATGGTTATGTTTATGTTACGGTAGTACTTATTAGGGTTATTCCAAGAATATATGTTTCAATAATTAGTAACGAACGTAACGTATTAATTTTATTTATGAAAACATGTAAATAAATTTCATGTCATGAATGGTGACCCCAGGCTTATGATAGGCCTTTTTAAAGGTTTAGGTATTGTTCCTCGCCATAGCAACGGAAAGCCACGATAACCCAGCAATGCTATGTCTCGTTACGTGATTCGCGGATATGTTAAAATTTAAGATTGTTAAAAAATAATACGTTTTTGTTCAAATTTTTAGAATAGACTGTTTTGGCATTATGCCACTTTGAGAAATCACTCATTGAGAGTCACATTTCTTACAAAATCTCTCAGTATTATTTTATTTGAGTGATCATTGTTGTGGCAGAGAAATACATGTTCATTTCAGTAAAGCCATCTGGAAGATGTCAGAAAGCACGATGTACTATAAAGAATATTTCGGTAGTAACCGATACTAAGGCTGGCTTGTATTCTTTCTTACTGCTGGTATTTACACAGCATGTAGAGGATCAACAAGTGTATGTAAGTATAGTCTGACACTGCACGCCCACCCACACACGCGTGTTCATACACACTACTTGGTTACATACTGGCAAGCGTACACAATCGGCACAGAGCATCTTTACGTAATTGTGAGTTTCACATACATTGACAAAATAATAACTTACGTAGATACTTCGAAACATTTAAGGCTAGCGGACTTTACGTCTCGTCGACAGTGAGGCCATATAGACGGAGACAAACAACTTGGTACAATGACAGGAGCTGGGAGGCGAGTCAGCCATGGGCTCTGTTAAGGAACCACTCCAGCATTCGCCTGGAGTGATTTCGAGAAACCATTAAAAATCCTAAATCACAATGGCCGGAACCTGGGATCAAACCGGAATCCTTCCGAATGCTCGAACAATTTAGGCAAACCTCTTGAACTGTAAAGATATTTTTCTATGTTGATAATAATATTTTTGTTTATGAAAACACCTTTTCTGTGTACGCGTATGCAATACACTTTTAAAAATTCGTTTTCGATGCTTCCCCAATGAGAACAGTTCTGAAAACGTATAACGACTTATTTCATTTCTTATGCGAATTCGACCACATATCTTTTTGGTAAATCATTTGGAGGTATCATCTAATTCAGAGGAAAAACATATTTTTGCTTTTAACTTCAACTTTTAACTTACGCAATACAAAATTTTAACTAGTAACGTTGTAACTTTTTTAAGTTAGCACGGCTTTGAAATTCCGACCGATAATATACTGCACATGTGCGTTGTTGTTGTTTTTATGAGAATAAATAAGTGCACGTCCGCCGAAACGTTTGGAATTACGTGTGTGTGCGCACGCGTGTGTTTTAGTGAGCGAGAGATTTTGGTCAGCGCTTAAAATCGAGGTCTTTAGCATTGGTGAGGGGTGATATGAGGTGAGTATGGAGTAGAGCCGGAATGAATGGGCGGGGGAAACGGGAGATCCACGAGAAATCCCGCCGGCCAGCTGCATCGTCCGGCACGATTCCCACATGCGAAAATCCGGGGACTGACCCCGTCGGGAATCGAACCCGGATCGCCTTGGTGGGAGGCGAAAGGTCTGACTACTCGGCCACCGCGGCCCCGTTGTGTGTGTGTATATATATATATATATTTATATTTATTTATTTATTTATTTATTCATGCTAGCGTGTTGTATTGGCGATGAACATTTGCTGAGGAGAGAGAAGTTGAGAGATTCCACGGGCAGCAGTCTGAGGTCGTCCTGTTGTAGTAGGCTTGTCAACTCTTGTCAAACCGTCAGAGCACGAGTCCTGCTTGGCCAGTTGCTTCAATGACGCCCGCAACAGGCGCATAGACCTAGGGGTCTATTCACTAACTTTCCGTCTTAACAAATTCTGATTTTACGGGCATGTTACTTTGATTGCCTCGACGTGGCAGTGAATTAACTCGCGCCAAACGTAGTTGTTTTGGTTTATTTTTCTGTGCTCTGAGTTGTTGACATAACAAGCTATTCGATTTCGGCGAATTCAATTAAGATTTACGTTTGAAATTTAAAATTTGCCTATTTAGAATTGTGGAATATATAAATAACGATGTTTGTATTGGAATATGTACAGTGTTATGCAGTAAACAATTATTTTTGCCATATAGGGCGTAGTTGTTTTTAAAAAAGTTTATTCGAGTGTGGTTTTTGCCAAATAACTTAACGTGTTCTGGTTTTTATTTTGTCTTATGATACTAAGTAACCTATAGTTAGTATGCCAAACAAATAGTATTTAATTGAGGTATAACATGACCTCGAATAGCGTCACATACAGTTCTTGGTAGAGGTACAATTGGGCAAAGGGTAATAGAATCAACCAGGGCCTGTATTAAGAAATAATTGATTGGAGTGGATTACAATACCATAGAAAACTGAACTCAGTATCCTTCAGGATGAGATGTGAAAGTCCAATAACTACAATGCCTCTCTTTTTACTGTTCAACTTTTACTGAGCCACTTAACCGCGCACAGTTGTTGGAAATTCCATATACAGGCTTTATTTGTTCTGCAACTACTATATGTTACATAAGTATTTAATCAGAAAACTTGCAGCTATCTGCCACACAAGTAGCAATGTTGCAGAATTGTCTGGTTTGTTTGTAGAAATTTTTTAATTTTACTGATATTAACATTTTTAACCATAGTTTCGGTTGCTCTAGTTGTAAAACACGAAGCTAAAAATACTTTAATTATGTTTAATTTGATGCATCTACCTAATGTCTCTAACATATAATGAAGTCATCTTAAAAAAATTAACGTACAGTGTTTCAATTTGTCTTAGAAAAGTGTGCCGAGCTGTATACACTGGACAAACACGAGAAGCGCGCAGTTGTAACGAATTCCATATACAGGCTTTATTTTTACTGCAACTACTATATGTTACATACGTTTTTAATCAGAAAGTATGCAGCTATCTATCACATAAGTAGTAATGTTGCAGGATTATCTGGTTGGTCTGTGGAAATTTTTTAATTTTACTAATATAATCATTTTTAACCGTAGTTTCGGCGGCTCTAGTTTAAATACACGAAGCTAAAAATACTTTAATTGTGTTGATTTTGGTGCATCTACCTAATGTCTATAACGTATTTTAAAGTAATCTTGAATAATTTAACGTACAGTGTTAAAATTTGTCTTCGAATAGTGTGCCGAGCTGTGTACACTGGAGAAACACGAGACGCGCACAGTTGTTGCAAATTCTATATACAGGCTTTATTTGTTCTGCAACTACTATATGTTACATACGTATTAAATCAGAAAACTTGCAGCTATCCTTCACATAAGTAGCAATGATGCAGGATTATCTGGTTGCTGTGTGGAAATTTTTTAATTTTTTCTAGTATTAACATTTTTAACCTTTGCTTCGGCGGCTCTAGTTCAAAAACACGAAACTAAAAATGCTTTAACTATGTATATTTTGGTATATCTATCTGATGTCTATAACATATAATAAAATCATCCTGAATAACTTAACGTACAGTGTTTAAATTAGTCTTTGAATAATTTGCCGAGCTGTATACGCTGGAGTAACACTAGACTCGCACTGTTGTTGCAAATTCCATATAGCCTACAGGCTTTATTTGTACTGCAACTACAATATGTTACACACGTATTTAATCAGAAAGGTTGCAGCTATCTGTCACTAAAATAGCAATGTGGCAGGATTTTCTGGTTGGCTTGTGTAATTTTTTATTTTCTAGTAATTTTAAAATTTTTTACCCTATTTGAGCTGCTTTTTTTTCGAAACATGAAGCTAAAAATAAGATAATGTTTCAATTATGAGAAAATATTATTAAATATCTATCGCATATTTATGATATATATTTGTTTGTGACACAATTTGAGAATGGGTACCGGTACCTTTTTCGTTGTAGTTTAGGATCGGGGCCACGGTCGTAGAAGAACAGGTCTGGACACTTGCCTATCTAACTATGTATTTTGCTTGACCCCCTTGTTGTTTGGCTGTAGTTCGTCAAGTTACCGAGAATGTCGTACTTTTTGGCGCTGTTTTCCGGGCGGTCGGACGCAAACGTCTTCCACTTTTTTCCATTGTTGAATTTATAAAGTAAATAAAGTTTGCTGGAGCCTTTTCTTAAAATTGTGAGCGAAGAAAGTATTTCATAAATTAATAAAAAAAATACGTTTTGATAAATTGTTTATCTTAGCGGAAAGTAAGTGGGCGGAGTTTAGTCCGACCGCCGTAACATCAGCGCCAATAAAACACAATATTCTCGGTAACTTGGTGAACTACAGCCAAACAACAAGGGGGTCAAGTTTCCAGGCGAGTGTCCAGACCTGTTCTTCTACGACCGTGATCGGGGCTAATGTTTTTGTGTATGGAGTTTTGTCATGGCGACCGCCAATACGTATCTTTTTGCTGTTTCTATATACATATGAAGTTTTACTTTGGTGTGTTGATAAACATTTCCGAGCGGTGATTGCGTGCTTTATTTCTGTACATTATTTATATTATAGTAAAATGTTACAACACGATGACTTTATTGATGGTACACAGGAGGTAATGAGACTAGCTTTGTTCTTGTTTTGTATTATGATGTAACTAATATGAAAAAAAAAAAAAAAAAAGATAATTCATGTCGTACTTAAGTAGAAAATCTTGCGACCACGTTTTGTTTTTGGAAATTTCAGTGTTGTGTTCAACCAAACGTGCCAACCCATACCCAGCCCAATTTTTAAATAACATAATATTTTGTCCTAACCATGTCTTTATACCTGTAACTCCGTCGACCTTGTTTGGAAATATTTGTTACGAAGCATTCTTATAGTTTAAACTCACAAGTTTTCAATTTTAAACTTATAGAATGACATAAGTTAATACAAGACTAACGAATAATTTACATATGCCCAAATTTCATTTATCTATCTATCAAAAAGGAGATTAATACTCTGCTTTAATAAGAGTTTTTAACAAATTACCGACTGATATTAGTCTTTAATACAATGGAGAAATGAGTATGTACAAAAAATCTTTAAATAAATACTTATTTGATAATTTATTTTATTCTGTAAATGACTTTTTAGAATCTTGAGTGTAAGAATGTAATAATCAAGAATTTTTACTGGTACTATAGGCCTATGTATGTTTTTATGTAGGCCTAATTGTAAAATTAATGTATGAGTGACGTGTTCTATATCCCAGAGTTTGCTCAGTTAAGGGATCACTTGAATGAATAAAATAAATTTATTTAAAAAAAAATTTATAGTTCTATTTTAGACTATAGGCCTAGGTAGTTATATTATTGGTAATTGTGAACAATAGCTACTCCACCTGGAGTGGTTAAACTGTTGACTAAGTTTTTATCTTGTAAGGTTTAGGTTTATGTCTGGTGGGCTGCTATCTTGGAGCCCACACAACTTTTTTTTTTAATATTCTTGATTGTGGAATGCATTCAATCATCAGACATAGGCTACACATTAAATAATTTTTTTTTGTGCTATTTTAGAGTGTGATAGAATGTTTGAGAAAGTTAGTGTAAACAGTTGGTACAGTACTTTGTGATTTTTATTCTGCCCATGGCATTAATCACATCTCTGTTGTGAAAATTAGTTAAAGTCGTATAGCTCTAAAAGTACGTTGAACTTAACACTTGTGCTACACGAATCTATATTGAGTGAGTCCGAAATTTCTGTGAGAGTAAAGACATTGTGTAGGGTTGTGTCTGGAATAACCACAGAATTCCATCCTTTACTCTGACTGCTTGAATCACAGTAGCAAGACAGGTGTGACAGGTCACTAAAAAGTCTCATTATTGTTAACACTACATATTTTTGTTGCCTCACAGCAAATTCTACAAAATTATTACTTGGAAATATCTCCTTGCCACTATAAGTTAATCTTTCGTACAGCAGCCATTGATGTTTACATTATTTTATTATTTTTCATTATAATTGTAATACCTAGGCATATATTTTCGTTACCCACTGGTAATCTTAGTATGAAAATACTGTAAGAGTTTTAAGTTATGATTTGCTTGTTGTAATTTCTCGTAAAATTAATAGAACACCATCTACTACGAACTTGTCAGTTTCACTAGGGTCATTTCATGTCAAATCACCTAATTAAAATACATGATCCTGCTTCAATGTCACAGATTTTGTTAAAATTTTTGCTATGCATACAAAGCTATTTCATGAGTATCAGTGAATTATTTAGATTTTTTTAGATCAAAAATGAATTAGCCTAAAGAAAATTTTTCAAAAATTTTAATATTGGAGCAAATCATATTCATTGATTACTGTACCAGTTCACTTAAATTACCACAAATCCCACAATTTACATGCTATCTGGCTCATTCAAATTGCAAAGTAAAGCTTATTTTTCATGCTTTTTAAATACTACCAGAGAAGTAACCAATTCCTTAACAAAAAATTTACAGTGAGCATGGAATACAAACATAAGCTATTTTGCGACATTGTTCGATAAATACCATTACTCAAAAACCACAACTAACATTTGCTTGAAAATTTATTTCTGTACACACATTACCATTAGGTAACTGTATTTGAAAAATGAAAAGGGTGGTTTTTAATTTATCAAATATTTGCTAATTTGGTATGTAACCATGCCTTAAATCCAAAATAATTCTCACTTAAATGGAAAATAAGAATA
>PNEQ01004393.1:109038-123013 GCA_003012365.1 Medauroidea extradentata
TTAAACTGAAAGAGTAAGAAAATGTTCATTTGGTAGTGAAACAGTCACTCAAGAAAAAATGAGCTAACGTTTTCTGAACAGGTAGTCCGAATAGCAGCTACAAGAATTCTAAACGAAGTCAACTGCGCTCTGTTGGTGAAAACTAAAACCAATACGAAATATCCTGAGATTAGAGAAAGATACGACGAACGCAGAAAGAAAATGTTTATTTCACTGTCACTTGGCCTAAACGTCATTTGACCTAAACATCATTTGACCTAAACATCATTTAGCATAAACATTACCTTGGCCTACACGTCACTTAGCCTAAAAGTCACTTGCCCTAAGCATCACTTGACCTAAAAGTCACATGGCCTAAACGTCACTTGGCCTAAACGTCACTTGGCCTAAGCATCATCTAGCCTAAACACCACTTGCCCTAAACGTCACTTGACCTAAACGTCATTTGCCCTAAACGTCACTTGCCCTAAACTTCACTTGCCCTAAACTTCACTTGGCCTAAAAGTCACTTGGCCTAAACGGCACTTGGCCTAAAATTTACTTGGCCTAAAAGTCACTTGTCCTAAAAGTCACTTGGCCTAAACGTCATTTGGCCTAAACTTCACTTGGCCTGAACGTCATTTGCCCTAAACGTCACTTGCCCTAAACTTCACTTGCCCTAAACGTCACTTGGCCTAAACGTCATATGATCTAAACGTCACTTGCCCTAAACGTCACACGGCCTAAAAGTCACTTGCCCTAATCGTCACTTACCCTAAACGTCACTTGCCCTAAAAGTCACTTGGCCTAACAGGCATTCAGCCTAAAACTGTTTTAGGTCATATGACTTTAGGTCAAATGGAGTGTACCCAGACAATCATCCTTGCCCGGACACGGCACGTACCCCGATGCGTGATTAAAAATACCTCTGTCTACCGTTTTATACGGCTATCAATGCGCACGCCTGATGTCACTCACCAAAGCACAATAACCAGGTAGGTCTTTTGCTGCATGTGATAAGTAGACCTGATGGTGGAATAATTTTGTATCGCCAGATTTTGTCCGTTAAATATGAAGTCCGCTGAATGGAGGTCCGATAAAACGAGGGTTTACGTACTTGGCTTTTTGATTGTAGGTAGTATGTAATCGTTAAATATGTTTATTATGGGATGAGAATTTTCTCCACACATAATTTAATTGTTTACTACATGAAATTGTAAATTTAATTTCCCAATGTAACAATTGTATTACTCTGAATTTTTGACATCAGTTTAAATGAATTACTTTAGTTGCAACTGTCTGTTGTAATTTTGATTTAATTATTTTATTTCAACGTGCAGGATTAGAGTACGTAAAGTATATTGTTTATATTGTGTAAACTATGTAATGAATCTGTTTCTCCTGAGGTAAGATGTTTTTACACAAATATTTTATTCATGTAGTATGCCTTTTAATTTGTCGATTGTGAGAAGCCATAAGTTAGGTATTACTGTACATTTTTTACAGTCAAAATGCACTTAAGAGTTGTAACTTTCAGTTCTAATTTTTATTTTATTATAGGCATACTTCATAAACTTGCAAAAATAGAGCACACAAATTATGTTGTTTTTGTTGTGTTTACTATGCAATCAGTGTTTTCTGAGGCATGTATTTTTCATGCAAATATTACAAATCGTAGAAGTACCTATTTTGGACATACATAATTGCAGCAAATGGTTTGTCAGGCAAAACAGGATAATACATTCAGACAAGCAAAAGGATGCGTTTGGTTGTTTACTTTTCTGTTTGTCTGCATGTATTGTCTGGTTTTCTTTGACTCACAGTTTGCTGCTATGGAGTATATCCATAATATTTATTTGATTTTTAACTTGCCCCGTTACAAGAATGGTTTAGAAACAACACAAATGTTATATTAGTCGTACATTAAAAATTGTACTATGTGCAAAATGCATTGAATTGGACAAAGAAAAAATGATTTTTTTATAAAGCATAAAAAATTGGGTTTAAAAAAATTTATTAGGTCAGGGAAAATTTTCAATTTGGGTGGGAAAAGTCAGGGAATTATATTCCCAGTAGTTTGTAGCCACCCTGTTTTTTGGAGTTTGGCATATCAGTTGGTTTTAGTGTAGTCGTTAAAACGGAAACATGCAAAATATGACTTTAACAAGCCATTACATGAAAACTATGAGAGATAAGAAAATTTCATAAGAGCATAGTTTAGTCACATTTTGTATCTAAAATAAGACAATATATCTGGTACGAATAAAAAATTAAAAAATTGTGATGAAAATTGCGGTAGGTGCATCCTTAAGGGTGTTGGGGTGAAAGCGGCCCTGCCTTCATAAATTTGTGATTGCGAGGAACTGATGTGCAATCATTATGTTGAACGTAATGGTGCCATCTTGGGTCGTAAAATGGATTGTATGGTAAAAAGATGTGTTAGGAATGCGGCTGGTTTGTAACTGTTCATAGCCTATAAAAGTTGATTGAGTTAAACGTGAACTGTTTTTCATCATCGTTACTTTGTAATATCCTATAAATAACCAAGTTTCCTTAAACTTTCTTAACCTGTCACTTGGAGCATGGGATAGGAAGTATAAACATTGCACTACCCTATGTGTCTGTGTGTGTTTATTGTTGTGGAGTGATGGACTATTTCTCAGTTGTTTGCTGTTTGTCTTTGAGCATTGAGCTGTAGTATACTGATAATACATGCTGTGCCACGCACAGAATGAAACTTGAATATCGGTTAGCAAGTGTTTGCAAAGTGAATTGTTTAAGTGCTCTGTATTGTGTCCAACCAATGGCGATGTGTTCCACTTTGTATTAGGACACTGATTGTACATGAGCTTCTGGAATTAATTTGGTGACTGGAGGATTATTGTGTTGTTACTGACATATCAGTATTGTGCTAGGTTAAAATTAATGCTCATAATTTATGGTGTTGATGTTTATTGTCCGGCACAACATGGCAATAACTAGACCTCCTTAATTGCCACTTTGTCTTGACTTCCTGTTACTGGCCAGCAAGCCCACACCCCTTTTCTCCCCTCCCGTCACTTTGTCATCCAATTATCACTGGCCATGGCAGATGAACAAACTGCCTATGGCTGGCTGGGATGCACGCTCATAGACTGGCAAGAAGCCTGCAACTATGTATAACCACTTTGCTTTAATTTTTTTGGTTTGTAGAGGGAAATGAACTTTTATTTTAAGTGGTTATATTAGGAATTATGATTATAAATTGGTTTTTTTTTTTTTTTTCAGAATAGTGAACTTTTTAGATATTTTAAAGAAATTGGGATTTTGGATTCTGAAGAACTGAACGGTAGTATTATTTTTGCTAGAGACTTGGCTGAAGAGAAACCAAAGAAACCAACATGTTTGTATACACCTTTTCAGGTATGTAGAACTGTTATGAAATGTAAAAAATTTTACTGTACATGGGTAATAAATAGAAACTTTGGAATTGTTTAATTTGGTGTTTGAGTAAATTATGACTGTTTAAATATGTTACACTTTTAAAATATCTGTGAAGATAATATGGAAACATAAGGCAGTTTGTGTGAAAGTAATGGTTTTTATACTAATAGAAGAAGAGTTTTAGAGGCCTAAACCATTATTTATGTTATACTATAGGCTACTGCAGTTAAATGCTGTGAATTGTTTTATGCCAGTAAATGATAATTTGTCAATACTAATTTATCAATACTAATTTATCGTAGACCCTATAATTTATTTGTTACCATTCAAAGTTTAAATACAAGAAAGAATTTTGAAGCAAGATAGTGAGGTTTGTTACATGCACACAGTTTTTCTGCTAAAAGTGTGGGATAAACATTACTTAACACAACAGTTAAAATTATCTATTATAAAATGCAGTTGTAACATGACATCTACTTCCTGAGTTCCATTTAATATTTACAAATGCAACAACAAATACCATCCGGGTTTTTCATTGCTTTATAAAATATTTGTTATTTAGTATTTCGGATGTTAGATTTACCTAGCACATAATTTGTTACTATTAATACATTTTACTTCTTTATGCCTGATTCTGCTCAAGTTTCTTTGCATACTGATTATTTGGTAGTATCGTTGGAGAAATTTTTTATAGTTCTATAAATTCTTCATATAGTCCCCTGATTTACATCATTTCAGAACAGCATCGTTAAAGTTTATGTTCTAATGATTCAAATAAATTTGTCACCGATTCAGAATACTGCTTATCACACTTTTTTTTTATTATAGACCTGAAACATAGTTATGTTACATGCCATTCGCACGTCTCTTCTGTTTAGCCAATGCACTGTGCATAAATGGGAATGGGTTTACATTTTATTTGTGCTACTGTACAATACACAAGATTCGTCTTGTTGTATAATACAGTATGAGAGCTGCTTGCTGCTTTCTATGCTTATCTTTTGTAAAGGTAATGCTTTTGTTGGCTTTCCCCTTCGGTTTGTATGACAAGACGTGTAAAGATTACCATCAACCTTCCGCTCTTCAAACCTGTTCAATTTCACGTAGACAGATTTTAAGGTAGGCCCTACCGTGTTTATCTCAATGTAAATATGCGTAAATTATCAGTTCACTATGATTTCTTGTTTTTATTGGACTTCAAAAAAAGGAGGAGGTTATCAAAATAAATGAAGAAATAAAAACTTTTTACCAAAAAAAAAAACAGACTACAAAAATATACACTCTGAGAAAAATGTACTAAAAAGTGAAATATAGTTATGTTATTTAGCAACACCTAATTAAATCAATTTACAATTGAACACAACTAGGCTACCTAAAGCAACACCTGAGTTAAAAATATAACTTATTAAATCTCTATTTGTAAAATTAAACAAAATGGGGACTGAAAGCGACATATCTAAATTATATTGACAAATTAACACAGATGTTGTGTAAAACAAATGGAATTACCTTAAAGCAATTCTAAGCATCAAGAAACCATAATCAAATACAGTTAAATAAACTTATAGCATACAAGTGCATCAAAAATTTAGATATTGGACACAACTGGAAACATCTGCCTTCACGCATTTGCCCGCATTCTGTTTGCTCACTCAAGATGCTCCCCTCCCAGCCCCACTGTATACGCCCGCCGCTGTGCCTTGTGCTGTTCAATGCTGTGCGGCTGCTGTCTTTGTGTCGATTAAGAAATGCTTAGTTGCAGTGACCATTAAATTTCATTAAATTAGACGTATATTCAGGCTACTATGTTACATGTTTGTTAACCTTGGCCCGGCACCAACTCAAAAAAATAACAATAGGTCTAATTGTGTATTACTGCCCTTATAAATTGATTGTATTCTAAGTAGTGTAAAAATAACATAATTATTTTTTACTTTTTAGTGCATGTTATTTCAGAGTAAATTTCTTTGAAGTCTGTGTTATTTTTTGTTAATTTTTTTTTTTTTTTTTTTTTTTTTTTGCCTTTTGAAATGGCTCAAAACAGCCAAATTCATTGGGAAAATGTGTTATTAAACTACTGGAGCACTTGTCACAAGGGCTACTAAAGGTTACCAGAGTCTTCTTCCGAAAATAAAATACCTACTGCCTCCTTGTGTGTTGTGAAGAGGCAGGAAGATGTGTAAAGTTTGCAGTGACTTTAGTAAGTGAAATTAATTATAATTATCTGGTTTATGTTTGTGTAAACGTACTCATTTTATCAATGGATCTCTCATTGACAAATTTGTCCCCAATTCTATATTTTAATGGTAACATTCGGAAAGGTACAAATGCACAAAATTCTTTTTGTGCTGTTTATTTGTTGCTGATGTGTTTATTTTAACTTATATTATTTTGATGTTTGTCATAGTATTTCTTTGGCTTTATTATTCTACTGTGCCTCTTGTAAATCAGTTGTTTTCACTCACAAATGACCTTATATTAAAATCTGTACCGTGCCAAACCAGTTTCTATCTTAAGGTGCGTATGTATTAATTGCAAACTTCATATTGTTTCACACAACAATCCTCATTTGGGTAGTGTTATTAACACTATTGGATTCAGAAAATGTATGCTTCTGATGTTACTGCTATTCATAGGCATACAGGGTGTTCCGGGAGTAGACGTCAATAAAGAGGCAGGTGATAGAGGGGCCCAAGACCTACCAAATAAACCAAACTTATATAATCCGATTTGCAGCCATCTAAAAGTTAAGAATTTTTAAGAAAATTTGGCTATACTCTACCCTGAGCTAAGCATTTACGAATGGTTGAAAAAGTGATGGTTCATGTGGAACGAAATTGGTACACACCAAAGGTGATTAGTGTCGTCACATTTAAAAACACATTTCATGTCCTTGAGAGTACAGCTTCATGGGGTAAAAAAATCACTTTCACAAAAGTTGTGTTTGGTTCTGAAAGATGCCTCTAGTTTGCACGAAAAAAAATTACTAATGGGTCATGTAAATGATCATCTGCCACTGTAAAAACTGACCCATAGTATGGCTAATTAATTAGTAAAATCCAGTATTTTAAATTAACAAATGTCAATGCAGTAAATGTGAAAACATAACGTAATGCAGAAGATTCACTTAATGTAAATTCAGCTATAAAGTTGGAATTAGCATGTGAGTAAATAATTAAATGTAACTTTATTGAATTAAAAATATTACACAATGTTTGAATTTATTAAAATGTATTCTGAGTGTAATGTGTTTAATTTGTGAGGATAAAATGAAATATTAAGAAAATTAGTAATAGTCAGTTATATCACAAAACAAAATTGATGTTATCGAAATGGAAGGTTAAGATAAATTAACTCACCAGACACCCTTACGTAGTTGTTGCTTAATATTCACAGCGGTCTAAGTTATGTAGAGGCTAGTGTGCTCGCCTCCCTTCATAGCGAACTAATTGTATTTCCTGAATAGCCTCATAGGCAGATTTTCTGCAGTTTATTAACAATACCGCATCATTGCATACAGACTATCTGTTAATATGTGGTACATCTAAAGTGTACAGTAGTGCATAATCACCAACAATTCTTGCAGCAAATTATATGACACCCTAACAAACACGTCTTTTATAGTCGATAAACAATGCAAGGTCTTGATCTGAAGGAAACAAAAGGAGTGTAATGGAACAATTTGTGCAGCTCTTTACAGCAAAGTCATGTAAGCCGAAGAAGGTGCCAGCCCCCGTAGTGAAGTCTGTAAAGTGCTGGTCTGTGGTGCGAGGGGTCCCGGTTCGCATCTAGGCCCAGGCATGTTTGTTGTATTGTCTTTCCTCATGTAACCCTCATCAGCTCTTAATACCTCGTTTTTATAATGTCATAATACCCTCACATTCACCCCCATTAAGGTGAATAATGTGAGCGTGGAGCTGTAGTGAAATGGAAAACAGGCGTACACGTAAGGGCCCCCCCCCCCCCCCAATTCCCAGCTTCATGTATTAGCAACAATTCTTAATTACTTTGACATACTATTGGGCAGTTCTTCCAATGGCAGGTGATCATTTATGTGACCCATTGACATTATTTTACCTCATGCAAACTAGAGGCATTTTTCAGAACCAAACACAACTTTCGTGAAAGTTTTTTTTACCCTATGAAGCTGTACTCTCAGTGACATGAAATGTGTTTATAAATGTGACGAGGCTAATTACCATTGGTGTGTACAAATTTCGTTCCACTTGGACCATTACTTTTTAAACCATCAGTAAATACTTAGCTCAGGGTAGAGTATAGCCAAATTTTCTTAAAAGTTGCATAACATTTAGATGGTTGCGAATCTGACTATACAATTTTGGTGTGTTTGGTAGGTCTTGGATCCCTCTATCACCCGCCTCTTTATTGACGTCTACTCCCGGAACATCTGCATATTAAACTTTATGCATGTTACCCTACACATTTCGTTTAAAGAAACATAAAACACTTAACACTTATCAGATAATACAAATGCATTTTTATTTTGTTACGGTTTGCATGACCGACGTGAGACATGAGTAAACTACTGCTACAAATTGCATATTATTTCTTTAAATAATTAGTTTAAAATCTGCAAAATTGTGTATATTACCATCACACATTATGGCACAGTTACAGAACCTTCTAGAAACATATTTACAACAACCTCAGCATTGTTTGTTGCTACAAAACAGAACCAAAGGCACAGCGTTACAAAAATGAGATGCAATCTTGGTGACACAACTATATTGCTGCGTAAGTGACTATAGGTACAGTTCCTGTGTGCTGCCATTGAATTAATTATTTAGTTTTATTACCTCGCCTCCCTACTATGCCAGATATATGTGAAAGTTCAAAATCTCTTCTTTAAAACGCACCTAATTTCTAACATTTGTAGGTTAGTTTTTTTAAAAATGAAAACGGACAAATACTACATTTTATACAGGTAACTTACTGGTTTAGCCTATAATGAGTAAATAACATGCTGGAGACAAATTTTTACCAGTTTTGTCAAAAATACTGTTACATTTGGTATTCCTTTTGTGATGAATGTTATGTACTTAATTTTAATTTACAGGCAATGTGTGAAATAGTTTGAAAACTGCTGATTACTGTATACTTAAAAATAAACATTATGTACGTTAGACATATCTTTGAAATTACACAAAAATTCATATGTGGAAGGTACATGATGGTGGAAATATGCATAGTTCTTTTACTTGGTGCTATTTTGTCAAAAAAAATAAAATAAAAATTAATGACAGTGTTGTGTCTGTAGGTTATAATGAAATATTTGAGGAAGTATGGAATGTGAGTTTCATCTTTAACATTTCCTGATTTTGGTCACGTAGCACAGTTATCATCATCTACAGTACGAAATGCCCTCCGTAAAGGCAAATTAATATAATATTAAAACTAATAAACTATTGTATAATTTTTTATATAAGTCAATATGTAGTGAACTAAAATAGCAATATGTACAGAGCAATAAACATTATTATGATTGGAGTTATTCCCAAGACACAAAGTGATAAAATATATTGAAATAGTGTAATCTGTGGACACATTATAAATTAATTATGATTATAACTTAAAAAATTTTGAATAATCTTCATGGTAATAAATTAGAAGGAAAATTTATTTTCTGTAGTGTTAGTTCTCATCAGTAGGCTCATTTTATTGAAAAAAAGTTAATTTTCTTGTTTTTCTAAGCATACAGAAAAGATTTTAATGGGACTAAGGTTATGTAATGGTGTGCTGTATTACGTCTGCTTAACGGCTCTAGACAACTGTAGTTAACACTAGCGCTGGATGATAGATAAAGACACTTGAAATACCAGTTTGAAGTTAGTTTTTGGTGTTCCAAATGAAATGTTGGAGTCAGTTTAGTAAATCTTTAAAGGTGTAAATTTAATTAATTTTTATTTTTGACTGTTAAAGTTTAAATCCGAACTTTACTCTGACCACATTTGCAATAAAAAAATAATTACGACCCGAGATGGCGTCTTTAAGTTAAAAATTAATTTCATGTTAATTTTTCACAGCTAAGAAGACAGGAACAAAAATGTACTCTGACACCCTAGCAGCCTCCTGCATTGGCTGAAAAGAGTTTACATGGATGAATTAAAGTTTAAGTGTCTGGAAAAGATGAAAAGGAATTTCTGACTACTGTTCTACATTTCCTCAGAGTTCTTGCTACAGCTCATCTCAGCAACGGCTGGGCTGGGACAAATGCATATCAGAGTCCTCTCCCACAAGCCAGTAGAGTTATGCCACCTAGCCTCGTCCATCAAGACATTGTGTGACCTGGGGACAGCCACGCAGCAGTAGATCACCCCACATATATGGTCTTCCAAAAGTTCATAAACCAGACATGCCCCTGTGCCCGATTATCAACTGTTGCAATGCTCCACGCCAAAAACTATCAAAATATCTCCTAAAAATTGTTTAACCCCTCACAGGGCAGATGCCAACTTTTGTCAAAGACTCTAGTCATTTTATATCCATAGCCAAAACATTGAAAATAGAAAACATTGCCACCCTAGTGAGTTTTGATGTCCTAAGCTTTTTCACCAATGTACCTGTGGCTGAAACTCTCAACATTGTTAAGGCGAAGTTGGAAGCTGACTCAAATCTAAAGCATAGAACAACTATACCAATTCCATCCATTGTGTCACTACAACATATTTCCAGTTTAATGACAGTTTCTACAGACAGCATGGCAATGGGCTCTTCACTTTCACCATTCATGGAGAACTTTGAGCAGGAAGCACTTAGCAAAAGCAATAGCCCTCCTAAAATCTGGCTTTGTTATGTGGACAACACTTTTATTATCTGGCAACATGGACCCGAAACCCTGGAGAAATTTGTGGACTTCCTAAACTCATTGAGGCCATCAATCAAGTTCACCTGTGAGAAAGAAACCAATGGCAGCATTTCTTTTCTGGACGTACTAGTCAGCAGGGAAAGCAGCAGTCTGGAAATCAAAGTATACAGGAAACCTACATATACAGGCCAATATCTACATTTTGCATCCAACCACCCTAAAAGCACAAAAACTGGCATAATTTGCACTCTAGCCAACCAAGCTGAGATTATTTGTTCCAACAAGAAATCTGTAGTGGTAGAACACAACCAAACAAAAAAAGAATTCACAGCTAATGGTTACCCAGCAAACACTATCAATCAGTACATGAAACCTAATACATAGAACACTTAAGCCCACAGAAACAGAAAAACTAGCAGGAACCTTAGTTATTCCGTATGTTCGAGGCCTTTCTGAAAAAAATAAGACGTTTGGGAAACAAATACAGACTTCAAACAGCATTCCAATCCAAATCAACTATTACAGATATGGTTATAGGCTGTTCACAATAAACTGAGCACTCTGCAGAACTTGTAAATAATAAAAAAAATGTGTTTTATTGGACTAATAGATGTTAACTTTTGAGTGTATTGAAAAGTTTAAACTGGTTTTTAGTTACGTAGAAGTTTTCATATTAAAAATAACAAAGATGGCTGCAAAACGGCTGAAAGAAAACTTAATGCAGTGTTCACTTTATCGTGGACAACCTATACCAGGGTGAAGACAGCCACAGAAGAACTACAAACCCACAACTGTGTATATCAGATACCCTGCGAATGTGGCCATATGTACACAGGTTAAACTGGCAGAGCTCTATCAACCCGAACAAAAGAACACATAAACAACTGCAATAAAGACTAAACCCAAAAATCCAGACTAGCTGAACATGCATGGGAAAATAGCCACAAAATCCTTTGGGAAGTTGGAACCACTAGTCTAAACCACTTACACAGGAAACTGACAAAATTAAAAGAAAAATTAAAGAATCAACCTTTATTATTAGTAATAGCAATATTTCCAGTCAACAGAGTATTGAATTAAAAAATATGTGGACCCTATTGATTAAGAGAGAAAACATTTTACAGCACAAAGCAAATACAAGCACTCAACCCACCACAACCAATCAGAGTCAATCTGTGCTGCACGACCAATCAGGAGACAGCTCGTCTCCCACTGGCTTAGCAGGATAAGGGGTTTTACCCTATATAAACCCATGGTTTTACCAGTCTCCTCATCAGTCGCACTCGTGTTCTTGAACCCTGTGTGTCTACCTGATGACGAGAACAGATTCCAGTTCCCGAAACGTTGTTATACTGACTGTTCTGGAAAACTACTGTATTTTGGTTCGTCTCATCATTTGTGTTGTTTGTTGTTTTTTCTGCTTGTGTCTAATATCTTCGTGTTTTGTTTCGTCTCGTCGTTGTGTCGCATGTTAATTTTGGTGTGTTCTTTTTTGATTTTTTGTTATTTCATTGATGATCTGTTTGTTCCTTGTTTTATTTGGCCCGATTCCATTCTTGGAATATTATGTTGTAAATGTATCCTGTAGACTGAATAATCCTCTGCTTATTTATGTTTTTTTGTCTTATTTCTAGTTTTCTTTTGACAATCATTTATTTCGCAATGTAGTGTGTTCAAGCAACTAAATCCAGTCATATAATTTTTTTAGTATCTTTTACTCTGCATGAAAGTCAAAAGCTTCATTTGTATGATTTCAGAACTTGTTCAAATCAACTAAATTTTCAAAAAATGTTTTGTTCACTTGTGTTGCAACAAATATCATGTAGCAAGTTATTCCAGAAAAAAAAATCTGCCTGTATTACCAGCAAAACTTTATAAAGTACAAATGCTTAAATGGACTTTCGTAAGTACTTCAGACTACTTTCAATCTTCAGTGGAGGAGACCCTACATACACAAGTTATCCAACAACTGAAAGAGGTCTATAGTGACCTTTTAGCATTGAATAGGCATTTGGAAACTGGATAACTCTCTAAAGTTGAACACAAGATGGACCCTTTGCCACCAATCTAACACTGATAAAACTATAAAAAAAAAACCTTAAACTAGGCTTCTGTTTTAAATAATTTTAATCATCGTCTTCCCATATTTTTATAAACAAATTTAAATCTTAAATCTTGATTTTAGATAAAAAAAAAATAATAATAACCGTGTTGGCAAGTTATGTGGCTTATTATATTACAGATAATGAAAAAGCTGGTCAGTGAAACTTCACCCGTCTCTGTATCTCATTAAGGAGAGCATCCAGAGCAGTAGTCATTATGTATGGTCTTTTTGGGAATTTTTAAACTTAATATAACCGCAATATCCAAACAGGTTGACATAGTATAATGTGGTGTTTGTCTTACTCTGTATGACTACTTCATCCCCACCAAATTAAGTAAATATCTGAGATCAAAAGGGAAAATTCCATTATAATGGTGCTTATGCTTATGAGGAATGATCCACATTGGAAAAATGTAAATTAACTTTAACTTACCCCTCTATGTTGAAAGTTTTCAATTGATGAACTATTGCTCGCTCTATAGTTAGTTATCACTCCAATAAAAAATATCACCTTCAAATTTATTATAAAGATTATACAGTTAAAAAAATTAAAAGCAATTTGCAAATATGTTTTTCAGGGGCAATATGTAAATTTTATTTTGTGATTAACTAAACTTTTATACTTAATTTAATTAAAAGGTTTAACTGCATTAAGAATACTGTTTTTTTTCGTCAGCATTTTGTTACTTGCTCTCTGCTTTTGTGATTGAGTCTGTCTGTACCCTCTTCTTGATGCTATAACAATCTATTGTTGTAAAAATATATTCAGAAGTCACTGATATAATATCTGGATGCCTGGGGTATGTGAAAGATTGAAGAAGTCCATGGTTGGGCAGGAAAGAAATGTTGACTTCTTGGTAGTATTAAGACACAACTGGTAAATGTAGATGCTTGTCAGAAGCCATTAAATGGCTTCAAAATCTATGTTTTGAGTTTCTGTAATAGCAGTATCCTCTCCTTTATAAAGTTTATAGCAATTGAGAAGGTTTTGCATATTATTCTAAATTTGCTTTTGGGAATTGTGCAGTGAAGTATCTGTGTGCCATAAACTTGTCTTGAATTCCAAAATCTCTCCTTTAGTGCATTAGTCTACTGCTCATGATCCAGAAGTGTTGAGGATGCAAACTATATTCTGTGTATTTCAGTTTTCGCACACTGCTGCAGTTGCTTCACTGTTTATAATTTGATTGAGATACAGTTACCTGAAATTTTCGGTACTGCCAGCCTTTTGATTTGATTTTACGTCCTATCCCATCACAGTCACTATTTCCGCGTGAGGTAGCAGAAAAGTATCTTTCTTCTCTATTTCCATAATTCTTATCATGCCAGTACATATTAGAAAAATTGAATCAGATACTGTACTGAGCAGCACATTTATCTGAGAAGTATTACATCGTAGAAGGTTTCCTCCTATTTTGTGACTACGGGAAAGATACTACCGTAGTGTAACTGCCCCTTATTTAATATAGGGAGTTACACGGGATTTCGAGCACTGCTCTGGACAGTGCAGACACCTGATTATGTCGTCTCTAGGCCTGTGATGGTCGAAGGCCTGAATGTGGGTATGTCGGGTGTCACAATTAACAAGATCGTAATACGTTACGGTGCGCGTCTCACCCATTTATTGACATGTTAATGTCCCA
>PNEQ01004394.1:0-43309 GCA_003012365.1 Medauroidea extradentata
CGCGAAAAGAAATTTGCCTCACTTTGTGTCAGTGACTTGTGTGCACGTCTGCAGACTTGCTTCACGGTCAGAGATTGGATGTTTTGACATTCGTGTGTCGTGGGGTTTTACACGCAAATCACAGACGTGTGGTGTTACAGTAACCTTATTGTGATTGGTACAGTCAAATGAGAAACTTCACAGTTCAAAGGCACGCTGCCAATATATGTGAAGCAGAACTGCAGACGTGCACATAAGGCACTGGAACAAAGTGGGACAAAATTCTTTTCGCGAAAAGTTCATGTCTCTAATTATTAGATGTTATCCTATGAACATTAATTAAGTTTATATTGAGCACAAGGTTCAGTCCCTCCCAAAATAAAATCCTACGTACGCCCCTGCAGTGAGAATCATTTACTGTCTACGTACCAAGTAAAGCGTTTTGTAACAACCAAAATAAAATTCCTCATATCACCGCATGATGTGTCTGTTTTGTGTAGCGGTTTGGACGCACTCATTTGACAATAGCGTTCCGAGTTCAACTGTCGGTGGGATTACCTAGATTCGCGATTTTTAACACTTGGGAAGCATAACCACAATCTTGTTAGTTTTATTTTAATATTGCAGTTTCCCTCACCAAGGAATGCTACCGCTTCATCGTACTATGCAACCTACTTTTATATCATCCGCGTTACAAATCTTCGATAATAAAAGCTGCCCAACCCTCGTCCTTCTTTATTTGTTTACACTGTCTTGCAAGACAGTCGCCAAGCCTGCATATGTTTCAGACGTTACAATGACTGCCATAATTTGGCATAAGATTAAATTAGCCAACTCCAGCAATTTCCGACAAGACATTTTTTTTTACTCCAAACTACAATTTATTAAGAAACGTCAATGTTTAGACACTGCTCAGAGTAAAATTATTTAATGTCAAGTAGATTTTATATCTTAACTAGCTGTCCCTTTGCGGCTTCGCCCGCGTCACGGTCGTAGAAGAACAGGTCTGGACACTCGCCTATCTACCAATGTATTTTGCTTGACCCCCTTGTTGTTTGGCTGTAGTTCGTCAAGTTACCGAGAATGTCGTACTTTTTGGCGCTGTAATTCGGGCGGTCCTTAGAGTAAATATATTACCTCTATGGGGCGGTCGGACTCAAACTCCGCTCACTTTTTTCCATTGTTAAATTTATAAAGTAAATAAAGATTGCTGGAGTCTTTTCTTAAATTTGTGAGCGTTTAGTCCGACCGCCCTAACTGTAGCGCCAATAAAACACAATATTCTCGGTAACTTGGTGAACTACAGACAAACAAGGGGGTCAAATATCCAGGCGAGTGTCCAGACCTGTTCTACGGCCGTGGCCCGCGTGTACTATAGAAAAGAGTAATTAACTTTTAATTACGTATTAATTGATGGTGTTACTATATTCTCTGTATATCTTTAAAACAACAAATACAAACAGCTTTATCCAGTCCACTTCGCTGAGCGTACTCTAATTGCAGAACATCTTTGTTTTTAATTCATATTTATTTCTCTATAAAATAGCTACCCGACTGCGGCTTTGCCCGCGTGAAATTATGTAATGTAAACAGTAACTCTGGATAAAATATGTGATGACGGTATTTAACAGTCACCGTACTCAATAACAGTGAAAGCGCGCGCAATATGCTCGTATGATATCATAGTAATTCCTATCGCAAAGTCTTGCACGGAATACGAACCCGTAACCCCACCCCTCGCACACCACAAACTTTATATAATATCTGAGTGAATGCTTAAAGGCAGTCCGTGATAATTCTTTCTTATGTTACAGGCTACAGTCCAAAGAGGTTTTATTTAAGAGTAAGTTGGCAAAAAGAAACAACGGTTGAATTTTTTTTTTCCATGATCATTTTCTTTTTTCGGGAGACTGTAACATTTTACTGCTTTTCACGTCCTTAATTTTCGAATTTCATAAAATCCTGAATTTGATTTGTAGATATTTACGTAAGCTTCATTCTTATCAAAAAATCATCTCGATATCTCAACAGGTATAAGCGGATTATTAAAAAAAAAAATCATTTTTTTAACAGCTTTCCAGGACGAATGTCGAAAAATTCTGAAATTACTTTTTTGATATTTACGTAAGATTTATTTTAAAGCAAAAACATTTTCAATATTTCCACGGGTTTAGGAGATAAGTGGGATTAATTAAAACACGTTTTATTTTTTTTAAGAGCTTTCAAGGACGAATTTCGAACAATTCTAAAAATACTTTTTAGATATTTACTTAAGCATCATTTTAAAGAAAAAATCAACTCTCTATCTGAAATGGTTTAGGAGAAATCCCGGATTAATGAAGAACACATTTTACGGCTTATCACCCCCTTAATTTTTGAATTTCGCAAAATCGAAAAATTCGCAAATATGCATTTGTTTGTGCAACATTTAGAAGTTAAAATAATTATGATAGCTTTCCCGGTTACTGAGATATCAGGGTTTCTTTGAAAACACATTTCACCCCTTTTCACCCCCTTCATTATCGAATTTTGAAAAATCCAATCTTAAGGTTTGTTCGCGTGGTCTGCCAGTTTTCTGCCAGAAGGCGTTCGTTTTACCGGAAGTGTTTTTTGGGACTTACAGATGCCAGTTTTGCCAGAAACGGCTACCATTTCTGACCATGCTCGGCGAGCAAGGGCAGAACTGGCAGCAATAAAAAAACGTCACGTGTGACGTCACATGACGATGCTTGTTCAAAACAAACTCTCTCGTCCTGTGCTAAACAGTGATACAATTTTTGTCCCTGCTGTAATAATCCAGTAATAGAACTGTACAAATTCGTTTGTTTTCCGAATTAATTAAAATCACCGTAGTCACGAACAAAGCCAGATAATGTTGCAGCGTACTCGTAGTTCTTTTGTAAATGAGGTTAACCTAATGGTATACGTGCATCAAACCTACATTTACATTTTTGTGGTCATTGTTTAAATAAATCCAAGATTACGTTATGTGATTTTGTATAATGTGTTACGATTTCGTCTACGAGTTGTTTTACACATTAAATGCTTTTCCCAGGCATTGAGTGACGAGTTCTATAGTATGTAAATGCTCTACAGAACAATAAAGATCTATTCTATTCTATAAATCTGAAACACATCAGTATGGGAATTTGACAGTTAAATCGTAGAATGTAAATTTCGTATTATATGGAGAAAATTAACAAAACTTGTCCTTTAACAAGTCCAGTTAAGTTACCCCACAAAATGTTGCAGAATAGGCCTACTAAGTACGAACATGTCATCACTACAAGAGTGCAGAAAGGCATTAAAATAGGATACAAAAATTAGTAATTTTAACCATTTTATGGTAGGCCTAGCTCAAGTTGTTGTTTAACACTTTCCTCAAAGAGTACCGTATTTTATTGTTACTACTTAATTTTAGGAGGCAGAGGTACAGAAATCTACATGGTATGGACACACAACATTGTAGGATAGGAGCACTATACATGTGAGGCAGAGACATATAAAATCATGGAGCAGAGGTACAGTAATATGTAGGATAGGAGAACAGAAGGTTGTAGGGTAGGACCACTAAAAATGTTGGGTAGGGACATTAAAGATCTTGAAGCAAGGGTGTAGAAATATATACGGTAGGAGAAAAGAAAGTTGTAGGATAGGATAACTAAAAATGGGTAGGGACATTAAAAATCTTGGAGCAGAGGTACAGTAATATGTAGGATAGGAGAACAGAAAGTTGTAGGATAGGACCACTAAAAATGTTGGGTAGGGACATTAAAGATCTTGAAGCAGGGGTGCAGAAATATATAGGGTAGGAGAAAAGAAAGTTGTAGGATAGGATAACTAAAAATGGGTAGGGACATTAAAATTTCTTGGAGCAGAGGTACAGTAATATGTAGGGTAGGTGAACAAAGTTGTAGGGTAGGACCACTAAAAATGTTAAGCAGGGACATTAAAATGATAGAGCAGAGGTGCAGAAATATGTAGGGTAGGACCTCCAAGAATGTAGGGCAATGTCATTAAAATCTTAGAGCAGAGGTAGGCCTAGATAAATATGTAGGGTAGGAGTACAGAAAGTTGTAGGGTAGGACCACTAAATATGTTGGGTACAGACATTAAAAACCTTGGAGCATATGGACAGAAATATGTAGGGTAAGTCCAATAAAAAGGTGGAGGCAGTGACATTAAAAATATGGGGCAAGGGCGCTACAAATTATGGGGTAATAAAATGTATGCCACGAACATTCTATGAACCGTTATATTATTAACCTTTAGTAGCACACATTTTAAAAAATTGTGCCCGTATAAGCTAACAAATCCACAAAAATAAATCGCCTACAGTCAACAAGATGTTACAACGTTACATACGAAAAAATTAGCCAGCCTTTAATGTTCGTCAGCAGCACAGTTGTTTAGGCCTACCTAACTGATTTGCCTCGGACTAATCTAGCCTATTGTGAAACTACACTAGTTTGAACATTCCTACAAAAATTTACAAAGACGATTTTAATGCATGCATCATAACTTCGTACGTTGTATCAATCTTCGCCCTATGTACTGAAGAATTAATTTGGAAGACCCATTAAAAACGTATTTTTCCGCTATGGGTATTATTAAGGACGTTGGACCCATAAAAATTCAAAATTTCATATTTGTGCCAAACACTGGTCAACTTTTACACATCAGATGACATGTAATTTCCCCAAATAAAAAAAATTAGGTCCCATAGTTTTAGCATAATCACCTATCAAAGTCGCAAAATGGTAGTTGCGGTGCGTGTAGCCAAAATAATAAAAAATAATCATTTTGCAGAAACAAGATTATTCATATTAATTCTTATTTGAGCTACTTTTGTGAACACAAAGCGATACGTTTTTGTATTTAAAAAAAAACTTATGAAAATGAGTAAATTTTTGCATAACTTTGACATTTGGCTACTACTGAAATTTTCAAAACTAACTTTTGTCAACCATGTCATAAAATGCATTGATACACTGACTATTAGTTACTGTAATGTTGAATTTATTAGGTAATTACATTTTTTTTTATTTTGGCTACACCGCAATGGCCATTTTGTGACTTTGATTAGTGATTATGCAAAAATTATGGGGCCTAATTTTTTTTTATTTTGGGAAATGACGTGTTATCTGATGTGCAAAAGTTGAACAGTGTTTGGCACAAATATAAAAAAAAATTACGGGTCCAACGCCCTTAAATTCTTTCGTCTCCGACGCTATTAGTTTGCGTGGGAAGTCCTGCGATCTCTTGTTTTCCGTTTTCCATTCTTTAGGCCTAAACGAAAGTTATTGTATTTATTAACGTAATTACAAAAATACGTCGGGAAGCTAAGCTGAGTTTTCAATGCTAAACTTTCAAAACAAACTTTCGCGGGTGTTTTTCAAAACAACATACTTGTTTACTGCCAGATATCGTTCGGGTTTTGTCCTGCCATTTCGCTGCCAGCGAAAAATGGCACTTGCCTTCGGCTGGTTAAACTGACAGCCCACACGAACAAACCTTTAGTGGGAGGTGCCTAGGGGCATGGGCGAACTTAACCACACACTGCATAAACATTATTTACGTGGAAAGTAAACAGCTAATTCGCAGAATACGTTTCGTAGATGACCATGGAAGAATTTTTGAAGACTATATTGTGTAAATTGTTGGACATTTCGTTGTGCTAAACAACATACTAACTTCATTATTTAGCTTTCATGCGAGTACAGCAGAACGAGCCGAAGTCGTCTTGCTTGCACTGATAGGCACATATTTAACGACCTGTTGTTAATAATATGAGCAATTGAAGTATCTATTCAAGTTTATTTCCAAAGAGACCCGATCAGCTTGCACGTCATAGTTTCTTTAAAAATCGTCGTTGACGTGAAAAGAAGCACGGATTTGTATACATTTAAATGGCCATTCCGAGCAATCTGGGTACGGAGTGAGGTCACAAGATTAGAGCGAGACAGATATAATGCGCACGGGCACACCATTATACGTACATCGTGCCTAGGGGCTGTGCGTTGATGAGTGAGTGAGAGTGTGTCAGGACACTTCAGTTTATATAGTAGGTATGTAATGCAAAAGTATATATTTAGGGCAGTATTACTCCCGCTATATTCACTTGGGGACAAATCGAAAACACATTTTCACCACCTTATTACGAATGCGTGCATAATTCTTTAAACACAGTGATTTTGCATTTGTCGTTATTTTTACAAATAACCACAAACGCCAAATCGCCATGTTGAGAGAATTTGGTAACAATTAAACTGCGAAAATACATTTAAGGAGTATTGATCCCTACCACATTGGATTTATCTGTTTCTTCTCGATAACTTCTGTTCCAGTCGATGTATCAAAATTTTTGTCACGACAAGGCATAGATACAAACTTAATCGATTTTCTGTAATAATATATTCATTATTTTGCAACGGTAAACAGTTGAAAAGGAAAAATTGCTTTATTTACGGGAGCGACTACAGAGGCCGCAACAATAACAGAAACATTGCCGTGTGGATTCCAAAAAGTGAATGAAACAATAAACTATGCCTTGTCAGCGTGAAAATAGTAAAACAATGTGTCTATCCCCTGATTTATAAGAAAAACAGTACAACCGATCTGACAGGGATCAATCCCCCTTAATGTGTCTTGCCTTCTCTCCCCCCTCCCCCTCTTTTCAGTAAACGTTCCAACATCCCTGGTCATGTATGTAGTTACATATTTTAAAGGTACTTTGTTTGACATTGCTCATATCATAAAAAAATTGTCATTGGCAGCCCCCTTCAATAACTAGATGCTTGTGACACCCATATGAAAGATATTTTTTTTTGGGGGGGGGAAGGGGTTACTGTCACAAAGAACCTTCAGGCTAACGGCGACATCCGCCACGTTACCCCATGTGCGAACATTGCGGTGTTGCCAGTGCGAGACGCGGTGTCTGTTTCGCGGAGAGCACGCACTATGTTCCGCTGCCCCTGACTGCTGTAGAAGTAGGCAGTTTGCTGAGCTCAGGTGTCTGGCGGGTGGAGTAGATAAACGGGCTTGACAAGGTTGGCTCTGAGATAAACGTACATGAATTACGGCGACGGTGGCGTGCCAAAGTTTTTACATGTAAATATAAGGGTTTAACACTTCGAAAACCTAGGAATTGTTCGTTTAAGATTTTAAAATTATTTGGCAACACAGGCAAGCAGTGAAAGTGCTGCGCCGCAACGCCGGAATGTAGGGGTGGAGGAAACGGGAGATCCCCGAGAAAACCCGCCGACCTCGACACGATTCCCACATGCGACAATCCAAGGATCGACCCCGCCGGGAATCAAATCAGTAACGCTTTGATGGGAGGCGAGTACTTTAACCACTGCGTCAACCACGGCCCTGTTTGCTCTAAATAGAGCATTAATGTCTAATATTTATAAACTTATCACCTGTACTAGGTACCAGAAGATATATTGATAAGGCTTATTGCAGAGTTTATGTAACTTAAATAATCTGAAACACCTGTTTATAAAGGTTTCAAGTAATAATTGCAGTTTTTTTATCCTACACTTTTTTCATGTGAGCTATGCATGTTACGCGGTATATTGAGGGGGCGGGAATGCTCGTCTTCCCCATGTACTATACTCGAGTAAAAAAAAATAGCATGATAAATTCTAAATAATGACTACAGACATGAAATTGTATTAACTTTTATTCACGATTACGTCATATAAAACAAGGATTGCTGTAAAAATGACACTTTATGTTTTTCTGGTGGTTATTATTACACCAGAAAATTGGAGCACAGACAGGTTACAGATGTGCCCAAAATTTGTACTTATGAAGGCTAATTTAATTGTTATTAACTTTCACATCGCCCTTTAAAATATATTATTTCTTAAGTGCTAATACATACGGTACTCAACATTTTGTAGTTATTAGGTTTTTCACTTCTTTATGGAATGGGGCAGGAAGGCCTCACTGATAACGGAAGATGTTAAAATCTAAAATACGCAAGACACAAGAGAAAAATTGTTAGCTACAAATAGTACACAGCATGCAGTTTTACGTCAACACACTTTAAGTTCCTGTAGCACATCGTTGGTACACTGACTGAGCTATTCTTTATGTATAGTTTTCTGCTTCCCTGCAGGTAATTTTGAAAGAAGCAGCAGCAGGGTTGATTAAATAACCTTCAAATCTTTCAGTGTGAAGGGCAGCATTGGTACATTTGTGATTTATGGAAGTGATGACGACCTGCTCCATCATTGCATCAACAATGTGGGGAGTGCTATTAAAAATGTGTTGTTGTAAAACTGTATTAAGAACTCTATTAATGGATGTTTCTTGCTAAGTTTTTGGTTAGTATCCCTTATCAGGGAGGTGTTTGTGTCCCATCCTTTAATTTATTTTACTTCAACTATTTGGAAGGTGTAGGTATGTATAAACTTTACAAATTTTAATATAAGTTATTCCTTTGGAACAGGGGTGGTAATATTTTTGTAAGTTTCTTAAAAGTAAAGAGGCCTTCTACAGCTTTAAAACGTCAAATTACAAGCTTGGCAGCTGGTACAATATACGGAGGTATCTATAAACCCACTCCCACGCCGAACTGGGACATATCCGACCTACTCTAAAATATCCGATAAACTGGGGTAGCACAGGTAAGATGGTATTTCCGATAGGCCAGCTGCAGTCACATTGCACCGCCGTTGTTTGATTGCCCACGTGCGAAAATTAAAGAATTAAACATAAACAAATGCTCAAATAAAGTTAAATTAACTAAGATACTAAAAGTCGATAGAAAATTAAACAAAACAGAATCCCTAAAATAAAGGTCACAAACTGGCAGTAATTCTTATTCTCTAGGCATATATGTATGAATGTGTTAAGTATAAACAGACAAGACAATACAACAAATATGAACACTACTATATTCTAAAACAATATTGCACAGAACAGAGTAAAGCTTATTCTAAGGAAATTTTAAATAAATAATTTGGTAGCTCTAAGGATCTTGACTATGAAGATATGGAACAAAATAATAGAAAAAAAATAAAACAGTTACCTCTTATGATTCATTGGCCAAAATATTACATTCTCATTTAGTAGATTACAGTTAGCTATAAAACTTAATAGGTACCAATGGTGATACATCATATACCTTTTGACAGTTTATAAATCAGTACACAAAGTTGACTATGGTGTTATAGTGTTTATAGAGGGAAATAACTCATTAGTAAAATTGACAAATTTCATACTCTAGATTACTCTAGAATAATTGAACTCTTTGAATGTTGTCATCAGAATGACAAATGCAGGATACATATTAATTAGATACTGCATAGTAATAATTATAATAATACCAACAAGATGACAAGAAATTCAGTTAGGCTTACATCTATTGACAATGATAACAGTACTTATGTTGAAAGAAATTCATACATTAGTAATTTTTTAAACTTTTCCTTAGGTTTTACACCACTACATATCAGTGAATAAAAGGAATTGTACTTAATAATGCCTTTCTGAAGAATGCCACTTTTCCCATATTTAACAGATTTGAATGGAAGAATGTGTAATTTATTAGCACCCCTAGTGCTGTAGTTATGTACCTCCAGATTATAAATAAAATCCAAGTTACTATCAATCATATTATGTATATTATTGTGTGCAAACATGAGTGAAGAAAGGATTACAGCATACTTGATTGGTAGTATGTTAGTTTTACAGTATAGTTCTTTTAAATGTGTCGAAAGGGGAGTCCGTGTAAACATCTCAAGGCTCGATTTTGTAGGATCACGAAGGGGTATAGTATATGATTAGCAGCACAGCCCCAAATAACAGACAAGTAAGATAACTGGGAATGTATTAGTGAAAAGTAAACGTTTCTTAGTGTACTTAAGTGTAGTCCTTTATGCTGCAAAAATGTGAAGCACTCCTATGATAGGCGTTATTTTCTTTTTTATGTGTTCTACATGATTACTCCAAGACAGTGTTCCATCAATGACCAATCCTAGGAACTTATAGCTGTTGACGCGCTCTATATGTTTGCCATTTATTGTAATGTTCCAAGTGCCACTCGGCGTATATGAAGGCTTATGGAAAATTACATATTAGATTTTTTTCTATGTTAACAGTTAATTTATTACCAACAAACCAATCATAAATTGTACCCAGATCGGACTGCATTTGAGCCTTTAACTCTTCCTCTGTCCTGGCAATGTAATGTAAACTGGTAATATCCGCAAAGTCATCTTTCCGTCAAGTTTTAAAATGCCAATATCATTGATAAAAATAAGAAAGAGTACAGGCCCAAGCACACAGCCCTGTGGCAATCCAACAGTGATAGGTAGTAAGGTGCTATTGCATTTATTAATATTCACATACTGAAATCTGCTTTGTAGATAGCTCTGGAACCAGTTTGGTGCCACTCCTCGTATACCTGCTAGTTCAAGTTTCTGAAGAAGAATGTTATGGTCAACCATATCAAAGGCCTTTTTTAAGTCAATAAAAAGTCCAGCTGCAATATATTTGTTATCCAATGCTTTCTGAATAGGTAACAAACACTCAACCACAGCACTAGAGTAACTAGACTTTGCTCTGAACCCAAATTGTGCCTCATACCAGTAATTAACATTATTAAGGTATTTTAATACCTGTGTACAGTATTTATGACACCATGTTCACATTGTTGGAAAATCTGTTTGTGTTCTCATATAAGTTTAGTGATAGATAAAAAAATAATAACTTATTTGTAGCAGTAATAGTGAATTATGTAAGTTGGGTGAAATGTGAGTGATGTAAGAACGTCAGTAGGTAAAATCAGTGGCTTCTATTGTTTTTATAGGCTGTTCAAAATTATACTATCTGGACTGCCTCACTGTATAGTTTTTCCTTTCTTTGACCTTATATAAAATGTTATGTGAAAATTATGTAGCAATACCATGTGATCTCGCCATCTAGGCCTTTTGTAAACAAATGCACTGTCCCAAAGACGAGCCTTGGCTCATGGGATCTGTGATAAATAAATAAATTAAAAAATTAATTAATAAATAGCAAAGTCGTATAAAAAACCAGAGCAGATGACCAGTCATGATAGAAGTTGCTACTCCTGATTAAACATTAAATTAAATTGTAACTTATGTATCTCAAGTACCAATTATGTATTAATAATTTAGCACACACATTCCTGCACCGAAAAGAAAAAAGTACGTAAACACATTCAAAATACAAGCAAACATTTAATTGCATTCAATGGTCTACGTCTTACCACGCACCAACTTGTGAAGTTCAGAAATGTTCGTGCACCTGAATGTTTTTTTTATCCCTATACCGCCATGTCAGCATGTACCTCGTCCTCCACCAGGGCATTGTGCTAACCCACAGTGCCCTGGTTAAAACTAGCGCCCTCCCCAAAGGAAATTAAAGACAGTTCTCACCCCCCCTGCCCCACTCTTACTTCACAACTCTACTAATAACCTGGACCTTCCCTTCTTTTCCAGTGCCATTTTTATTTTTAATGCATGTAACTGCTGAGTAGTTACACTCCTATTCTGTCGAGAGGGTTTTTACAGTACTATGCCAGTTTTTCCCTCTCTCTTCTTAGATTATGGCTTAGCTATAGGTACACTCGGGGAGGTAGCCATGGCCCCAATCGCGGTCATGTCTACCCAAACCCTCTCTCTGCCGCGATGCATGCCTCCTCTGCATGAAACTTCTCCTTTGTAGGCGTATGGGGCTCAGACCTGAGATGCACTTAGTCCCGCTCCTTCCTGGGGCCTCCACCATAACACAGTAGATTAGGGTAGATTAGCAAAAAAAAAAACCCCGTCTCAGTCCAATGTGTCCTCCGGTATGCATAAGTCGCTAAAACGAAGGAAGGGATGGGGAGTGAGCGTGTCTCAAGGCAGAGCCTCATACACCTAAATTGCGGCTTCTCTAAAGAAGATGAGGTGAGCATTGCGGCGCAACAGGGTTGAATAGAGGCCGCGGCCGCAATTGGGGCCGTGACCTCCCCCGAAGAAAGCAAGAGTCAGAAGGGCACAGAAAACCAGCACAAATAGAGTAGAGAGCTAGGAAAATCTGTACAACAGACGCAACAGGGATAAAAAATATCCACATTATTAAATGAGAATATTGGAAAAGTAGGTTTGATTCGACGCTCTGTTGCCAGAACAGTAGGAGAGATGATTTGCGCGTGAAGAGGAACGCTATTGGCTGGCGGCCCAACAAATGGGAGGAAGCGGTTGCACTCCCATACGATATAATGCAAACATATCAAGTAACAAAGTTTGATCGTGAATATTGTCCTTGCCTAATATCGAAGCCTCGGCTCAGACAATGTCCCCAGTAGCTGAAGGAAAAGGTAGGCAAGCCTGCGTATAAGGAGAACACCCCATATTCACTGCCAGCAAAAGATAGCTCCTGCCAGTGGTGTACCGGTACTTAGCGACCCAGCAATACCCAGTCTCGTTCATTCTCGGCTTTGGTATCTACCTCCGTCGCATCTCAGGGTGAACTGAGGGTTTGCACGTGAAATGAAACCTATTAGTGCTCTTGTAGTAAAATTCCGTACTGAACTGAACATGGACTAGTATTAACATGGACCAAACCTAAAGTAAACATGGACTGAAATGTTTTACAGTACATTTTCTATCCTTATTGACTTGTTAATGTGGACTGCACCCGTAGGTTGAAACATCTCCTTGAGAAACATTGAACTACTGAACAAATGACTGTAAAATACCTAAAAGAAGATTCAGTGTTCAGTCCTAATTTACACTTCTGTCCAAAGATTGGACTGGACTGCGGTACCTACTCACTTAACTCTTACTTCAGTCCAGCAGGAACACTTTTATCAAGATTCTTCAGTCCACTCATAGTTCAATCAGAATGGAGCTATTATTCTAAACATACTGTATGTTTACTTCTAAGTAGCAGAATCCAGCAGTTGCTATAGGTTCCTTGGGAGAATGGTAAACATGTGCTACTCTGTATTCTAACATCCGAAATTCACACAAACTTTCCCATTATTCCCTCATATTGCATTACACTCCACTGGTGGACAGTGCAATCCCTCGCTACAGACCTGGTGTGTCAGGCTTTGCTCCTCCAATGATGCGTTTTACAGAGGAAGGGAGAATCAAATTTCCACAAAAATTACTTAATAAGATATTTTCCTACCATTTAAGCTGGATCATTTGCGTATACATTAAAACCCTGTATGGTACTTCACATTTTAATTAAATAATTAATGTTTACCTCTCACATAATTTTCAGTATCAATTACTGACGTGATTGGCTTTAGTTTGATATTGGTATGAATTCGGTACAAAAAAACTTAAACCATCAGTATTTTGGAATTACATTACGTTATTAATTTAGCTGTCCCTGCATGCATTGCAATGCTCCTTAAATTCTTTAGGTACTCCATGCTGTCTCTATCCTGATTTTCACACCTCCCCCTATTATTTTATTTTTTGCTGAAACCTTCGCAGACACACACAACTCACGAAAATGTTTTTCTCTACATTTTTGGGTACCCCTTTCTGTCCCTCCAAACAGGTTTCCACTCCCCCCCTCTCCCCTTCCGAAAAAATGTGTATTTGGCAGACATCTTGAAGGTGCACCCCTCCAATTTTAATTATTTTTGGCAGAAACCTTTGTGGGTACACATGCGACTCCCCAATTTTTTTGGGTACCCTGTTGTAATCCTTTATTTACCTCATTTTGCCCCCCCCCCCCCCCCCCCCACTTTTTTTGCAGTAACCTTTGTGGATGTACACACAACTCACTATAGTTTAATTACAATTGGATGAATGGTCTAGGAATGCATGGGATACAAACAAATGTACATTCATTTTTATATATTACAGTAGATTGTATTACTCAACAAATATAGTTTTTTTCCATCACTTTGCAAAATAAGTCTTCATATTTGAAAACTTTACCTACCAAAAATAATTAGGTTAAGTAAATATTTTACAGTAGACAAACTTATACTGCAAAGTGATAGGTGACAACAGTTTAGGGAACATTGTCAGATGCTCTTCTCTTGTTGCAGACTGGCCGGAGTACCTGGTTGTGAGTCCGCCCAGGCCAGAGCTGATTCAGCTTGCTGCAGGAAAAGAAGTGCGCTTACACTGTGGTCCAAAGGCCAAGCACACAAACCACGACAGGTCACACTTCCACTGGACTTACAAGGTCAGAGAGCACATAAACAAAGACACATTACCCATACATTCCTCTAGTATTATCATTTTGTTTATTGTCACAGGCACAGACATCTTATTTCCTGAAGGGGCAGTTTCGATTTTTTAACCATGGAAATTGCAATAAATATTGTGGTAAACAACGTAAACTCAATTGTAAATACTTGTTACAGACTTGAAAAAGTAACCAACTTCAATAACCATATGTAATGGAACACACAGGAAGGGGAGAGAGGTCATGCCTCTGCTGTCTGAAAATAAAAGTGGGGATCAATTGCTTCCTCTTTGCCACTAATTATTAAGCTTTTGCGTTCACTATCACTTCTTGTTGTGTTTCAGAGATGTGGTTTCGGCTACAATTTTACCAACTGTGACAAAGTAGCTCACAAGAAGTGGCAGAATGTAACATGCAGAACCAAAATATGTCACACTCGACTCGTGCTGACAAATACCACAGAAAACGACAGTGGTCTCTACAGGTGTTTAGACAAGAATCACGTCCTCAAAACCTACCAGCTAGATGTTGTTGGTATGTTTATGTAAAAAATTATTATTTTCATGTCAAAATCTACACTTTTATAAAGTAATTTTTTAAAATCATTTAAACATAAGTAAAACCAAATAACTACATATATGTAAATCACGAAAAATTCAGAAGCCAGTATTCATTCACTTACAAACTGTATCTAAGCAACATGGTACTGTATTGAAAATAATAATAAAAACTGTACCTGGAATGTTGCAGAAAAAACTGGCCCTCCACCTCAGCTGCTTGATAAGTTACCCATGAACCTGACTGTAGTGGAAACAAAACCAGCTGTGATGATGTGCCGTGTACTTAGCAAACAGCCTCCATCTGTCCTGTGGTTTCGTCGCCAAGATGTCTTTGACAGATTCACTAACAACTACATACAGTATCTAGATGACGCCTATGAGGTAACTTAGTATTATTATAATAGGCTGGAGCAAATGATATTGTGAAAGAACTGAAAAATAAAATTACCAAAATCAAATGTGTGTAAGGTTGCACAAACGCACTCATGCACTCACTCTTTGTCATGCATGTATTGTTCTACTCACTAATTAATCCATCAACACCTAGCCTAAACACAGCTTTACTTAGAAACATCGCGCATTAAAGGTAAGAGTGTAAGCCCCATTAAAGTAGCTGTCTCGCTGGTGCTCAAACTGCAATCAGCACATTCTGAGTTAGGTTTTTCTAAGAGACTACAAACGTGTCCACAATGCTTTCCTATGAAAAAAAAAAAATCAATAAATAAATAAAGACTACTTGTGAACATTACTTTTAAGGCACCATGCACAATGTAAGCATAATTTTAAAGCCCTCAAACTTGGCTGAAGTTGCATTTTCAGATGGTTGTTTCTCAAGATAAACATACTTAATTCATTCATAATTGAGGCCTACAACTATACTAGATTTTGCTACAATGCCAGGTTAAGTAAATTGATATGGTCAATGTATGAAAGTCCTACAGTAAAAAAAGTAAAAATATTTCAGTGGGAACATTGTGTGCACGTTCACAACTTTGGACGTAGAGGCGATATCACAATACATGTGCTGCCTGGCGTCGCTCGTAGCACATCTATTTTTGCCTCGTGCACACACAAACACACCCTTCACCAGGCGGTACCCTTACAACAGTATTTTTCGAAATTGACCCTTAAAGGGAAGAAATATATTTTTAATGCATCAACAATATAACTTACACCTGACAGACTATAAAAAAGTTGAAAAAGTGATTTTAGAAATTTTTTTTTTTCAAATTTGACTTCTTAAGGAGACAAAAAAAGATGTGAAATGTGTTTTTGATAAATTTTCTATGCCTATCGAACCCATCAAAATATAGAACTGTTTTTCATATCAGGATGATTATGTAAATAACCTTATTTTTGGATTTTTCCAAATTCAACATCGAAAGGATGAAGAGGAGAAACATGTTTTTAGTGAATTGTCAATATTAACTCAAACCCACAAGGTTATCATAGTAATTATACCTTGATAAGTATAAAACATGTTTGGATATAGAGGTGGTGTTTGGTTCCGAATGACACCTATGTAAATACATACAGTACTCCAAAAGTTATAATATATTTACATGCTGCTCTGAACTTAATATATTAGTGAGCGTTTTGTGAATTTTCACCAAATTTAATTCATTGTCAAAGCAGCAGTTTTTATTACTTCTTTTTTTACACAAAAATCATATATTTTCAAAATTGAAATGTGCCTGAGCACTAATGCTCCTGTAAGATATAGCGCTCATCATAAAATATGACTTTAAACTGCATATGTATTCCAGGACTTGTAGTGTTGCAGCAAATGCTTACACTGTCATTCTCATTCTTTCTTACGCATGGAGCATTCAGCATGAACTTGCCAGTTGCATGTGTGTTCATGTTTAGGATGCTGCTTACCACAGAGCTCTAGCTAGAGCAAGTATAGGGATTTATATGTTAAAATATATTAGGTAGGGCATAGTCACCTGACAACCTACATTTTTGTTTGTCTTGATGCAGTCCACATTGCTATAGGATCTTTTGTGCTTTTTCTATTATAATGCCCTGAAGACTTTAAAACTTAAGATTTTCATGCTTCCCCCCCAATATATATATATAAAAAAAAATTTTTTCCCATATTTCTATCCCTGCTGATTTTTTCTTTTGTCATAAAGCCATATTTTGTGAAAGGTGGCTGTCCTCACAAATCACTATTGTTACCTCATTCCATGGTCCAAGGTAGGCATTATGTACACTTTACTGTACAAGAGAGAGTTTATTTTCTGGAGCCACTCTACACAGCCAGTTGCCGTATTAGCTATGTGCTTATTGCACGAATTTCAGATCAGCCGTAAGTAAACATCTTTACATTATGAAATTTTTCTATGTAAATCGAGTACATAATAAGCATTTCCCAGTATTTTTTACACCCTTGTTAATACCTTACTCATGGATATGAAGCATTATAAGATTGTACCGTACTGTAAAGTGAGTACACTTTGCAGCACCAAAAATATTTGTTTCTCGGACATTTGGTGAAATGAAGAGACATCACGAATGAATATTTAAACAATTATAATTTAATATCATTGAATACAATCACTAATCTTTCAACATCAGCATAGAAAAAATATAATTCTGTTGATGCAAAATTTCCCATTCTGGTGCAAAGTGTACCCAGTTTACTGTACTTGGGTATTAGTGTAGAAAAAAAAAGTTAAACATGCTCAATAATGTTTCTTGGCTGTAAATACAGTCCTGATAGTGGGATAACATTTTGTGCAGCTTCTGAACGACAGCAGTACTATTGCGCTGACAGACGAGTTGTACCTCAGCAAACTTATTATACCTCGCACAAGTGAGAGGGACTCTGGCTACTATGCTTGCCTTGCCATCAATGCACAGGGCTACAGCCACCAAGGAGCTTACCTCAGTGTCAGTCCATTCAGGAATGAAGGTTGGTACTCTTATCTGTGGCACCATCTCAAAAAATGGTGTTGGGCTTGTACTTCAGTCTATCCAAATTTCCTGTACAAGTTAAATAAAAGTGACCCAAATAAACAACAGTCTTTGTCATGTACATCCCAAATTTTTGTAGCCGTTAGCTATCTCTGTTTTTCACATAAAGGCAACATTTCCACTTTTTAATTGTTGATTCCAAAACCTGTCTAAATTCACTTATTTTCTCTTCTGTACCATAGACTGCTTTGCAGCCTTTTGCCAGTGGTAAAAGAGGAATCCTGTTTTCTGAGCTATGTATTTTCATAATTAAATAATTTTTTAAGCAGCAGAAACATTACAACAGGAAGCAGCAAATTTACCCAGTAAAAATTATACTGTGTGTGTAAACTGGGTTCATTTGAAGTACACAAACTTTTGAATCAGTGGTCTTCAACATTTTTTCAATAAAAAGAGTCAATTATTTCATACCTGAAGTCATTCCGGCAGCGCTCATGGGCGTAACCAGGATTTTAACTACAGGTTTCTTAAAAATAATCTTTCGTAAAAAACATGCTTCATTTGCAACACCATACACATTAAATTGTAGTAACATAAAAAACATGGTGCCAAACACAATAGGTAGGGACTGGAACATTTCGCGAATTCAATGACCTGCAGACTAGAATTAATTATACTATGCATACTCAAGCCCCGTATATTCGTTCATTGTCTGTTGTTCCGCTGAGTAGCAACTATTTGACTAATTGTCGGGGCTTGAGTATGCATAGGATAATGGATTTTAGCCTACAGGTAACTGAATTCGCGAAATTTTCCAGTCCCTAACAATAGGTAATAATTACAATAAGTACAGTCAGTTAAAACAAAATATGAAAATAACAACACGTTTACATTTAAAAAATTGGAATTCTTTTTAAATGTTTGAAGAAACAACTGACACTGGTTTTTCCTAAATAATCCAGGGATATTGACTTTGATACTGGATGAAGCAACTCTGAGGGAACTTTCTAAGTGAGCATCAGTTAGCTGATTCCTTGATTTTGACATCATAGAAAAAAATCTGTTCACAAATGTTGGTGCTGCTGTGAAGGACAAACACACTGCACTGTTAGGTTGCATGCAGACAATAAGATACCAGGAAGAAACATGATATGCCTAGCCTTGTTAACAGAACAATAAATTTGGTATGACAGACATTTTTCGTGGATAAAAAAACATAAAAAGTATACCATCTGATACTAACTTATAAACAAGGAAATATGTAATACTGTTTACTGGAAAATAGTTCACGGGCTGCAAGTTTAAGACTACCGTTTTAGAAAAAAATCAGGTTTTGAACATAACAGACCTGCTGTGACTTGATCTATATAAGTGTCGCAGAATAATTATTGTGGAACTAGGTACATCACTAAGCGCCAGTTGTATCGTCAGTGGTTAGTGTTCCGGATAAAATATGTTTTTCTGATAGACTGGAAATGCATTGTATGGACTCCTGTTATCGCTAGCCGCAGATTTTATTATCTGGTTAGCTAACAGGCCATGAGAGGGCCTGATAAATAAACAGGAGAGTAGTGATGAGCATGACGCGATTTACAAGATGACAGTGGCGGAAAATTTGTTAACACATTTACAAAATAATATTAAGTATCTACAACATTAAATGTATATATGTGTGTATACTACGTTAAAAAGAAGGAAAACAAACTGTGCAAGCGATTTACTGTTTTTTGAAAATTGTTTCAAACTGATTCAAAACATATAGCAATGGTGTATGAAACCGTCACATTCATGATGTGTACAGTGCATGGTTTTTCCTCATTTTACTTATATAACTACATGTTCAATTAAGACTCTTCACTTGTATAATTTTGTCAAATGTTTTAACAGTAACATTACATATAGTTTAGGTAGTATTCATTTTGAAATAACTTTGGTTAAATGTTTATTAATATACCAAAAAACGTGATAAATGTAATACTTGTATTAAAGTTATGGTACTTTTAGAGACTTTTTTGAAACTTAACATGTCTATTCATTATTATTTCACATTGCCTTTTTGCAAAAGTTATAATTTTCTGCACAAGCTTTGTAAACAATACGGAAAAAAACTACTTGTCAAAATCATTCCAGTTTTTTTAGATAAAAAAATATATCATTTCTACGTGTATGCTGCCAACATACATATACAAGCACCACCAAACCTCTTAACATTCTGGTTACTAGTAAGAGAATAAGCTTACATGAGGTTAGTCAACTCCAGAATAGATGCTAGGTTCATACAACCAGCCCTAAATCAAAGAAGATTAAATTTGGAGAAAGCTTACAACTGTTGTTACTTGTTCTCAGATGCTTACAGTGCTGTATGTATGTACATTGTCTTCTTGCATAGCGTTATTTACACAACTCAGTGTGAAGAAAGAAATAGGTCTTGACAAGATTGCAGCATCAAAATGGAACTAACGCTGTGTACACTTTTGCAGATTACAGAGGGTTGGAGAGCTACAGCTCATCGTCCCTGTCAATGTTGTTCCTGATACCCGTAGCTATGGCAGTTCTGCCTGCCCTCGCAGCCTTCCTGTGCTGGCTGTGGTGCAGGAGGTGCGGCGACAAGGACCCTCTGCCCCTCAACAACAACAACAACAATCCAGATGTGATGGACTGCCGCTACACACCTGTCACACCAACCCGCGCCACGCCCCACCACTCCAGCCGGAGGGGAGCTGCTGTTGTGTAGTGCCAGCACTCACCATCACGTCTCATCCACTCATCCATACTGCTTTCTATGGGAGTACAGTATGCACAGTATAAACCTGCCTGATGATATTTATCTTCTTAAAAATGTGTCTATAAACAGGATTGCAGAGACATTTTATTTTACAAGAACATTGGGATGATTTGAAGGTCAACACAATGGAGCTGCCAGGTATGTTATTTGGAAGATAAAAGGTGCAAACTTTTACTGTATAGATTACACACATTGCTAACGAGTGCTTGCAGTAACTGGGCTATTGCTCTCACTTCTGAACACTGAGATGTACGCCATCTTTAACTCCTCCCTTTCCTACCCACAGGTGATAGTGGACTTACTGTTCAAAATGTAAGAATACATTACAACTTGTTAGTTATACAATAATCCCTTTGTATTCACAAAGGTTAGGGTTTTTCAAAATTCTACTAAAAATCTGCAACAACTGTACCACTACCAAAACTAGAAACATAAGGTAAAACCAAGGTAAGATTCACAGAATAAAATTTTACATTTTTGACTAAAATTACATACAAAATGGTATTGTGGTGTGTTTCACATTATACGTACAGTAAAATATAACCCTATTGTTAAAAGGAAATCAAAATATGGTAATTAAAACTAAATGTACATTGAAAATCTCCGCAAATAGTAGTATACCATGTAAAGGTTGCTCATGATTTCCAAGTCTCTCTCAGAAAAATTTTTAACACACACTTCTGAGGAAAATGTTTAATGTCGTACTCACAACAGTGACGAGGTTAGTGTTCACTGGTTACGAAAGGGAGGTGGCAATGCTGAACCTCTTCCACTACAATCATCGGATCATTGATACTGCTATCTTCAAACTCTGACAGTAGAGGACTTGCATAAAACTTCCTTTTTTTTTATTTATTGAATACATAATACGTTCATTCATGTTGTATTCACACAGTATCACACTTGCTGGAAAACCACATTCTTACATAATAATTACGTACATATATACTTTTAAGAAATTTAAACCATTTTTGCTTAGAAACAAGAGCACAATTGCTTTTCTTTGTGTTTTCGGAAAAATCACTACTCACAAACTGCGTATGGTATATATGTATAGCAGTTGTATGGGTTTGTTTGGTTTTTAATTATCTGAGAAAGTTGCCTGGCAACTCCACTGTGTTGACCCTTTAAACCATCCTGACTTCCTGAAAAAACAGAGTCTCTGTGATTCTGTTTACAGACACTCTTCTCAAAAAAGAAATGTCAGAATCAGGCACACTTACACTAATTTTTTTACATAGCACACAATTTCTGACAATGTTTGGAAGAGGGTATGGCAGTAAGATTACAAAGAAGTCACTACAAAGACATAAGAAGCAGGCATTGTTACCAAAATGCTGTCAGTTGTGCACACAGTCTTTGTGAGTGCAGCAGCAATACAATCTAGTGTGTGTCCCTATCCACCCCTTCACCATCACCACTGGTTGTAATTTAGCAGCATGCACATTGCCCTACATTTTCTGCACGATAATTTGTAAAATAATTAGATCTGTATGCAAATAAAATACATTTTGTGAAAGCAACAAACTGATAACACTGACATGTAATGTGTTTTAAGTATTTCGTTTGATTTATACAACACTGAACAAAATGTTCATGTAGCTGAATTGTCTGTGATATTGTAGTTATTTTAAGTGTAGAAAGTTAGATTCTAAACGCTCGTCAATTTGTTATATGCAGGTAAACTGTGGCTAAAAATTCTTACCCACATTTTAATTTATGTCTCCCACACATCCCTCTACAGGCACGGATCCAGCGATGAGTTTCAGGGATTTAAAAAAATCCCTTTTAAAGTTATTTAGCTATTTCAAGGGAGCCAACCAACACATTTGTGTGACGAAATTAAAAATTTTCCTTGCAAATAAACCTATGTCTTTTGAAATGGTCTTGTACTGTGGCAAGTTCACCTTTGAGATCTCATTTACAATGTACGTACATATTTGTATTTTTTTGTGGGGAGAGGTGGGGGGGGGGGGAAGATTGCCTTTATTGCCGCCCCCCCCCTCCCCCGGGTCCATCCCTATTCCACAAATTCGAAAACTGCGCATGGAATAGATTCTGTACAACATTCTCTAAACAATAGCATTTGTAATAGAGGTTGTATTGTTCCTTTATGCTAAATTTCCTTGGACTGTTAAATACGTATTACAAATTCATAAATAGCATTGTTCACCTAGCTTTCACCTTGAAATGTTTCACAATAATCCACTGTAAATACTATTTACCTGTATGCAACAAAGAAAACAGTTCTGTAACTTCAAACATTTTGTAGTTATAGCTATACTGTATAAATGTTTAATATGAATGGCTGTACATATTACTTGTTTTTGTGTAAATATACTTTATAATAAATGTATTAATTAATGTTTATTGCTTGTAAAAACAAAATAAAATTCACTGTGTTGAAATAAAGTATGAAGTGCAATTTAATTACTTGCAATAAATTGACATCCTGTGTCAAATACAGCAACCTGCACCATCATATCATGCATGAAAAGCCTGATCATTTTGTTATGCTGTAGCAATTTACAGTGACAGCACATGTAAAAAAGAATTATGTTAAACAACAAATTAGCAGTACACAGATACTTGAAACTAATTACGTTTTAAATGAAAATAATTTTTACTTATATAAATGAATCATTTTAATATAACAAGTAATCATTTTTACAATTTTTTTATATATCTTCCAGAGAAATTTCTCAGACAATTCCAAACACAATGTCTTGACGTGCAACGTGCTTGCGCTATTTATCCACAAACGTTGAAAAGACGTCAGCATCCAAACCCAGTGGAGTTGTGTTTCGCGTTAACCACCTCCACACCCCACAGTCTTATTAAATTGTACGGCAGTAGCTGCCTCTATCCCTTGGCTACTTCTTTGAAAAGAGGTACAAATCCTCCCTCTAGTCTACATCTACACCACCCTTCTTGCACTGAGTGCGCACCTTCCGCACTATTGGGTGCATACCTCATCTCCAGGCACCAACCCTTCACCCCTAGCAAGGGGGTCATATGCAAGTGGTCACAGAGAGGGCTGTCAGGTAGTGCTCATTCGCAGAGCTCCCTTCCATTTGAATGTTAAAGGGCCGTAAAATCCTCTCACCTCCCTTCCATTTGATGATTATGCCATACCTTCTGGCTTTTTTTTTAACACAGTACTACTCCCTATCCTCCACCATTTCACATTCCAGCTCCCTGTCTCTCACACCACCCAAACTCACTCCCTTTTAACTACCCCCCTTCCTGATAGCTGCACCCATCATCTTTCCAGTAATGCCACACCTTTTCCCTTTCGCCTACAGCTGTCAAACAAAACAGCATTGTCCCTGTCACAGCTGCCACCCAGTCGAATAGGAACTCCTCCTCTATGCCTCCAGAGGGCAATTATCAACTCAGTCCTGCCCAGACGGACCTAGGAGAATCCAGACAGTTAATCAACTTCAGATGGCCAGGCCTAGTGTCGAACTAATTCTGTGTCCTCAAATTAAACATCTATCCATTCCCAGAGCCAATGAAGCAGTAGATACTGTCACTGCACCAGACACATGACAGTCTATTATGTCATTAACTCAAAATACCATCAAGCAATAATACTATGGCATGTTGGTACACATTTGTGACATGCACCACACAAAACAGTCTTAAATGTTGGCAATTTATACAGCAGTATGCATATTACAAATTTTGTGAATGTCTTATTTGTGAGAGCTCAAATTGATTCATACAGCACACCTGGAAAGAACCAGAGCCTTCTGACTGGCTTTTGAAGTGTCCAGATGTGAACAAAACTGTTGATAAGTAAATGAGCTTTCACAATTTTTCTTCACAATGGACTGATTTTATCATTCATTTTTCAGCAATTATGTACATAAGACTACACCAAATACAAGGAAAGTAGCAACTACATCTGTTTAAATATCCTCATAAAAAAGTAAACAAAAATATTCAAATAATACAAAAATTTTCCAGAAACATCTGCAGAACAGCTAACCTGTTACTACCAGTTGCCTTGGCCTTTTTGGTTAGCTGATGAGCTGGGATTCAAGAGAAATTTTAATGCTGAAGATGTGATGAAATGATTGACACATTCCTATTGAGGGTCCATCACATAAACAATTCAAAGTTGCATACCCAACCATAATCAAGATTTAATGCATATATACATAACAAAGTATGATGAAGTAAATTTCAGCAAAGACTTTTCATTGAAACAGTAAAACTGCAAATGCACAGGGCTGACTTTCTCTTGACACACACACAAAATTCTCCACACATCTTTTATAACTTTTACTACATGTTTAATGACCAATCATTTTTAAACTTAAGACAATTTAGTTGTTGCAACTACTTTGACATATATTCGAGCAACAAAGTATCTCCTTCCACTAGGTTGTTGCTCTCAATAAGTTTCTTAAGTGTTTGAGACATGTCCACGCACACCTCCACACCTTCACACATCAACCCAAGCCTTGTAGCACCAGGTTTATTGTTCGTGTTCAAAACACCAAGGGCATCAGCAAAATAATCCACTGCACGTCCCAGAGGCCACTGCAAAGACACAAAGACTGCCTTGCCCGACTGTCTTAAAGATTCTGGCGGGTTTACAAAGAAATACACACGATCGTCTGGTGGAACTGTTTTGGAACCAACTGCCTTGCTCTTCAGGCGCATTAGCTGCACTTTGAGAGCTGTCTTGCTGGCCTTTTGACGAGCTGACTTCAGTGTCGCTTCCACCTGAACAAGGATAAAACTTGATGTATCTGGGAGTTAGAAATTGAAATACTGACAGTATTTTATGACATTATGAGCAAATACTCCACAAGGTGATACTACATTATTTTTGTATTCTCTCTTGCACTGCAATAAATTTACAAAATTTGGACACCAATAGTTGCTTTCCCTTATTTACACATATTTATCCATAAAGTTAATGCCATTTTGTTCACTTACTGATGAAGAAAACTGCAGAGGTGTCAAATCTTTACCAAAACTTTAAGCAATCATTTTGTAAAACAAGTTGGTAGTTTTCCGTAGTGAACATGTTACCATAAATGTGTATACACAAAATCACATTACCTGTCCGCGTTTCCGTATTTGTGGTTGGATCTATAGCATCAATTTAAAAAAAAAGATGTTACAGGTCTGCTCTATATTTTTAAATTCGATAATTTTTTATGTTTTTTGCTGTAAACATGGCATCACATTCATCTTTATAAACATGGTCACAACTATGAATATTCTAAATAGTATTTCTAAAAACTATTCTACTTCAAACTCATAGTGTAACTTAAATGTTCACATAAAAATATTTATCTTAAACTACGACAATGTAGTTAGGATTCTAGCTCAATATGGCTTAAGGACAAATGAAAGGAGAGCATGTGTCAAATCTACCACAACCATTGACGTTTCCACTTCATGTGGACTCTGCAAGCCTCGGCTACGGCTTCGGGCAAACATCTACCGCAACCAATTTGTTGAAATATTAATCACGACTGACTGATGTCATAGGGATAGACATCTAAAGCAAAATAATTTATTATAGTAGTTACAGACTAATATGATAGTAGGCACTAAAATTGTTTTATTGTACACATGTGCAGTTGCATGTTGTGTAAACATACTTACACAAATGGCCCACGTGCTCACAAAATCAAAATGATGTAAAGGAAAATATGTGCCACAGAGTATTTTATAATGCCCTGAAACTATACTATCAAAAAACTCTAGAAAACATCTTATAATTATTTCCTACAACAATGTTCTGCTATCCTCAATGTAGAAAATGATTCTTGTCAAAGTGATACCATTTAGTGCAGGTCTTACCATTCTCTGAGCTAACTTCCAGGTAGCTACCCTGAAGATAAACTTATCTGGCAATTTACCTAAAGTTGTGTCATACCACTTAACTACCTAGAGATTAGCTAGAAATGTAGTTAGGTCGCACAGACTGTGTGGTTGTGTCGTGGCTGCTGACTGGTCTGTTATCTGTGAATATTTATTTTGTTGATAAGATGTTACATGTAACAACCAACAGTCACACAGAAATAATAAATAACCACAAGGCACTAAGTTCAGTATTTGAGGTTAGGCTTGCAAGTATTTACTTTTGCCTTTAATGAGTGCTTTTTTTAAATTGTGTTAAAACATATAATATAATTTTGGAATTCCAGACCTAAAGAACTTAAGTTTTAATGTAAATAAATAGTCAAAATGTTTTGCTAGTACCTGTTCTTCAGAACATTGTGAATTAATCATCCTTCTAGTTTCCTTGCTAATAATAATAATATTAATGATAATAATAATAAACAACTTTCAATTGGGCAACCACCTAGTGGCAAGCTGAAATTCTTAATCATCTACCACTCCCCTTCTAAACTTTCCAATCCCTTTCACAGTCACCAACTTCTCAAAAGTTAATTCCACTCCACTCTATCACCGAACATCTAAGCCTACCCTGCCTTTTTCTGCTCATCACTGGATCTTCTCATTGTTATTCCTTCATCCTCTATACTCTTTACAGGCAACCTAACTAACCCCAACCTGCTTCTCCATTCACCCCCTTGTACGTCCTGACCGACCTTTACACTCTTCTCCCTTCCTTCAATGAGTTGCACCCCAGTTCTTCAGTATCATAGAAAAGTAGGTAAGTTAACAGAAGACAAGAGGCTGGTAGGGTGGATAGGAGATTTCTTGAAGAGAAGGGTTCCGAGAGTGAAAGTGGGAAATACTGTACTGGATGAGGGCAAAGATTCCTCTGGTGTGCCACAGGAAAGCATGTTAGGTGTTACATTGTTCACCATAATGGTTAATGATATAAGGTTACAAATTAACAGCAGAATAAGACTGTTTGTTGATGATTGTGTGCTCTATTCAAAAGATATTGCGGAAAATACAAAACAAAGATAAGTGTGAGGAAAACTGAAGTTGTATGGTTTACGAGGAAAATGTTAAACAGCAGGGAAGTCTATAGATGGGCATGGTAGGAAATAGGTGAAGCATCAAGTATATGTACCTTCGAGTGATACTACATTAAAACCTTGGATGGAGGAATCAGTTCAAAAAGTGGTCTCGAAGGGTAGGGAAGTACTGGGAATTTTGACTGGGAGATTGAGGGGAACCAGCTCTGAGGTGAAGGAGATTGGCCTACGACACCATGATCTAGCCTGTTCCCGAGTATGCTGCAGCAGAGAGGGACCCACATATTGAAGAGGAGGTAAGTGAACTAGAGCAGTTACAAAGAAAGGAATGGAAAAGGTAGGTTGGTGAGGATGAAGATTCATTTCAGGCCATCAGTTATGATGAGGGACATGGGTTGGAAAACAATAAAGGACAAGAGAAGGGTGGAGAGAGTTACAAGGATGTACAGGATAATAATGGATGAAGAGGGATGGAATGCACTGGGTGACATCAGGAAGATGGTAAATATAGAGGCAGAGGAAACAGCAGTAGGAAGAGAGAGTGAGTTTGGTGGAGGACAGAGAGGGGGTTACAGTCTATGTTGGTTAGAACTGTTAAGGATTTGGTATGTTTGCCACCAGGCAGTAGCCCACTTTCTAGTATGTTGTTATTATTACTACTACTACTACTAACGGTATTATATTAAATTCACCAGTCTGCCCTTACCTTCTCCACTTATCATTCACACACCTTGGGCCCCGTGTTTGCACCTTTTCCAGCTCTTGCGTCTCCAATTCCATGTACGGATTCCAATCTGCTGCCGCATACTCTTACACTGGTTGTATCTACCATTGTAATATATGCCTTTTCTTTCACTGCACTATTAACTCCCTTCAATACTCTTCCCAGCATACCTAGAGCCCTTCTCCCTCTATGCACCACTCTTTCTACCTGTCTTCTCCACCCTAAGTCACTTTTCATCATTATGCCTAGGTACACATGTGAGAGAGAGTGCGTGTGTGTGTGTCTCGCATGAATAACCCTTCTGCTACTCAAACACTGACAAATACTGGGCCTGCAGCAGTTCTGCCTTTTCCTTATCAGTTGTTGTAGCTTACCTGTCTGCACCTTTCAACACTGGCATTCCTCTGTCCCTACTTTTACCTTCTGAAGATAATCAAACAATTCCCCCCATTTCTTACCTCTACCTTCCTCCATAATATTTCCTAGGCAATCATTTCTTCCCCGACTAATATTTTCATTTCTTCCATGACTAATATTTCTTTTCCATGGGTTTCTACTCATCTGCCTCATCCATTCCTTAGTTCATTTATCTTCCCATCATTCCTCCATTTCACATGCATTTGCCCGCACTTGCATTTTCATCCCTTTGCATTCCATACATAATACAATGTTTCCAACTCAGCAACAAAACAATCCTCTTCCATGGTATAAATGTTACCATAATTTATTACTTATATTCATAAACTCACTTCACAAGATCTCTCTACTTTCCCCTTTAGACCAGTTATCAAACCCATCCCTTGGGTCATTTCCATGTCAAAACAACACACCATTTTACCTCACCATCTCAGATTTTAATAAAATTTTGCACAGAGGATGTTTCCATACAGACTAAGAAGAATAAAAAATTTTACAATGCTATATCGACCCGATTTTAAAATATAGCTATGTAAACTGGGAAAAAAAAAAAAAAACACTCAAAATCACACTTTAGGCATATTTTTTAATTGCCATTAACGCCTCTGGAAATTAAGCTAGAAAGGCCTGAAAAAAGTCATTTTACAGCATTTTCTATTACCTTTTATACGATATGCAACACAATAACGTTTATGAAAGAAAATAGGTAATATTTTTTAAACTTTCTTAAAATTTTCATTTTTAAAAAAGAGCATTTTGAGATTTTTTCAAAAAATTCTATACAATTGTTTGTACAAACGTAACCTACAAAATTTAAAAGAGGAGATTTAATAGGATCAAAGTCAAATTAACTAATAACTGCCTCGCCATTACACTTTATTAATTACCAATAAACAAATAAATTTTTTAGTTACAATACATTACATTAAAAGTAGGTATACAAGCATAAAATTGATTAATAATCAATTGTAACACAATAATAATCATTCTAGTGCTACACTAAAGCTTGCCTCTGATACAGGCTTTAAAGATAAGTTCAGACAACCATCCAGCTAATGGGAATTCCCCTCGCTTTGCCTTGGACTTCCCTTAGCTTTCGGATTCCTCTAGCGTTGCTTTGAGATTCCCCTAGCTTTCGGATTCCCTTAGCGTTGCTTTGAGATTCCCCTAGCTCTGATTATCCTAGCGTTGCTTTCTGATTCCCCTAGCCATGATTCCCCTTGCTTTGCTTTGAGATTCCCCTACCACTTCCAGTACTGTGGTTTTGGCTAGTCTATTACACGAGTCTGTATTGTTCTGATGTACTTGTAGTGATGTGGTTGATGTCGGCAGTGATTGAGACAGTCATGAATGGACACTGGTAGTGCGGGCCAAGATGGCGGGTCAACAACATTTGGTGTTATGGACAACCGGGCAGGTTAAGGCATGTACGGAGATACAACAGTGGCGACAAGCTCGGGATTGTTAAAAACAAAAGCATTAATGACTCTCGTGTGTGATAAATGAATAATGGGTCGTGATGAAATCTAAATACCGCTAGTAGTGGACAGGAGTGACGGTGACGAAACAGGGTAAAGGGGGTACGGGTCAAGTATGGCGTTGTTTGGCAAGATTGAAGAATTCAAAGAGAAGAATACAAAGATAAAGATGAACTGGATTTATTGAACATCGATTTCAGTGGCACAAAGGATAGAACAGGAGAATTAACAGTATAAGTGTTGCTAAATAGTCAACACGAAAGGATGACTATCGACACAGGAGCTGTAGTATCTGTTTGTTCAGATAAAGTGTATCAGACAAAGTGTATCACAGCAAACTGAAGAACATACCCCTAAAGAAATCACCATTGCGATTGAGGACATATTCAGGTGAACCTCTGTTGGTACTTGGGGAGTGTATGGTATCAGTCGAGCACAACAAGCAGAAGAAAATGCTACCCTTCGTGGTGATAAAGAGTTCAGGACCACCACCTCCTATCCTATTGGGAAGAAATTGGTTGACACAGTTGCAGCTGCACTGGCCCTTAATCTTCAGCAGACAGGTTAAAGGACAATACAAGATCAGCCAAATACAAGGTCTAAAGACAGGGTGCGAGCAGGAGAGGGAAGCATTAATACACCAACTGAAGCAAAAATATGAGGATGTGATCCAAGATCGTGTGAGCATCATCAAGGGGGTTGAAGCACAGGTTGTGATTTGCGAGGGGGCAGTACCTGTATTTTGTAGGGCCAGGAAGGTTCCTTTTGGCATAAAAGAATTGGTAGATGCAGAGATCGATCATCTAGTGCAGACTGGGGCCATGTATCCAGTGACACAGTCAGAGTGAGCTACCCCAATAGTATGTGTGCGAAAGAAAGACAATGGGGTAAGAATATTTGCTAACCTCAAAATCACTTTGAATCCGGTGGTACAGATGGATCACTACCCACTTCCGTCGCTGTCGGACTTATTTACGGTGCTGGCAGGTGGAAAGTTTTTTCAGTAATTGATTTACGCTCGGCTTATACACAGTTGCCGGTAAACAGAGTAAACATTTGCTAACCGTCAATAAACACAGAGGTTTGTTTCGTTATACCAGACTACCTTTTGGGCTGTGTAGTGCACATAGCATATTTCAAAAAACGATTGACCAGGTGCTCAAGGGTTTGCCAGGGGTAGTGGCTTACATTGATGACATTTTGGTTGTAGGGTCGGATTTAGGGGATGCCCACCAAAAACTAGACGCAGTGTTGAAATGTCTGCAGAAGCATAATTTGTGTATCAAAGAGAACAAATGCAAATTATTATGTAAGAGTGTAGTATACTTGGGGCACAAAGTGGATTATGAAGGGCTCCATCCTACTCAAGAAAAAGTTACAGCCATTCAAGAAGCCCCAGCCCCAACTGATGTCGCACAACTCCGAGCTTATTTAGGGTTGTTGCAATTCTATAGTCGATTCTTGGCAAATACGGCCTCGGTGCTACACCCATTATATGCACTCTTAAAACAAGATCAACCGTGAAAGTGGACCCCAGACTGCGAGAAGGCCTTCAAAGAAAGCAAACAACTTTTACTGAACAGCGGTGCACTGGTTCCATATGGTCCAAACCTGGAGTTAGTGGTAACAGCGGATGCCAGCGCGTATGGTCTAGGGGCAGTGCTTTCTCATAGAATGCCAACAGGTGAGGAGAGACCAATTGCATTCGCTTCTAAAAAACTGTCTAAAACAGAGGCTGCCTATAGTCAAGTGGAAAGAGAGGCTCTGGCTTTGATTTTTTGCGGTGAAAAAGTTCCACTACTATGTGTATGGGAGGAAGTTTGAACTAGTTACAGACCATAAAGCCTTGATGGTCTTGTTTGACAGTAAGAAAGGGACACCTGTGATGGCTGCAGCAAGGATACAGCGCTGGGCCCTATTTTTGTCAGCATACCATTATCAGGTGCGGTACAAAAAAGGAACTGAATTAGAAAATGTGGATGGATTGTCGAGAGTACCCAGACAAGTGGTAGAAGAGATAAACTGGGAGAAGAGCAATGAAAATGAGGCAGTGTTCTTCTTCTCGCCATTGGATGAGCTACCTCTGACAGCCTCCGACATTGCCCGGGCGACAAGGCAGGACCCAGTACTAGCAAAGGTACTGTATGAGACGCTTCATGGGTGGAGTGAGTTCGTAGTCGGGTCTGAACTGAAACCGTATGTGTCCAGGAAATGGGAGTTGTCGGTTGAGCAAGACTGCGTGCCATGGGGCAACAGGGTCATTATACCAAAACAAATGTGGGGTAAAGTGCTTGAGTTGTTGCATGAGAAACACCCAGGAATCACTAGGATGAAGATGTCGGCGAGAGGATATGTATGGTGGCCGAATATGGATGCACAGATTGAAGAATCGGTACAGAAGTGTGAAAGTTGTCAAATGGTGCAAAAGGCAGCACAGCCAGTCCCTTTGCATCCTTGGAGCTGGCCAGGACGGCGTTGGCAGAGAGTACACTTGGATTTTGCAGAGAAGGGTAAACTCAAGTTCCTAGTAGTTGTGGACCCTTTTACTAAGTGGCTGGAGAACGTTCCCCATGCATTCCACAAAGGCATTCCACACAGTTGCCTGGTTACAAATGTTGTTGGCACAGTTCGGGCTGCCGGAAATAGTGGTGACTGATAATGGACCACCCTTTCAGTCCCTAGAGTTTGAAATGTTTTTGAGGGCAAATGTAATACAGCACATGAAACGCCTCAGTAATCACCCTCAATCCAATGGCGCAGCAGAACGACCGGTACAAACAATCAAGATAGCCTTAATAAAGCATGTGTCTGATGGAGGGCAGCATCGTATAGTGCAACACATGTTGGACTCATTCTTATTTGCATACAGAAACACGCCGCACTCAGTAACTCATGTGTCACCAGCTGAAGTGTTTTTGAAAGGAAAGTCCCGCACCCGACTAGCCTTGTTGAAGCCTTCCTTGTTACGTGCTATGAAAGATAAACAGGGTCTCATGAAAGCACAGGTGAATGACAAGAGGGACGAACATAGGTGTTTCAAGAAAGGGGAGGAAGTTGGTGAAAACTGTACAAGGAGAATTTGGTCAACTGGGTTGAGGGCAGGATTCAAGAAGTGAAGAGTGCTACAACGTGCATTGTAAGCACGAACGGTAGTTTTAGATTGGTGCACGCAGACCACAGTAGGAAATTTCACGTTCACCCAAGTTGTCATCAGGAACAGAAGCTGAGAATTGAGACACATTCCGACAGGAGGGAAGAGATGGAACCCAGCTGGCATAAAGTGAAACAGCTGATAGTGGAGGACAAACTAGTTGCAGGACCAAGGGTGAACCAAGAGGAAGTAAGCGAGGAGGAAGCTGCAGCAGACAACATGGAGTGGAAAAGTGAAGTGGGGGAAAGTGAAATGGGGGAAAGTGAAGTGGGGGAAGAGAGCCTAAGAGCACCGAGAAACACTCAGGATGGAGCCCGGAGATCATTATCAGATACCCAAATGGACTTGTATGGCTCGTTCGAAATCCGGGGATTTCCTCTACAAGAAAGGACTGGAATGTTAAAGGCGGACACTCCCTCAGGTACTGTAATGTACTTATGATAGCGATTAAAAACCAATGAAATGGTAACAGTAAGAAAAGGCCTACAGTGAACCCTTCTTAAAGTTTAAGTGTTTTAATCCACTATAGAAAAAAATATCAAAATATTAGGGACAAAAAAATTGAGGAATGTTACTAATTGGATGTGCAGTTTGTTTCCTGAATTGCCAAATGAAGCAAAATTATGCGATAGCTGTAGAATATAAATTGCAACAAACATTAAGAAATTAAAATACTGTTAGTTCTTCTTCTGCTCAGCAGGATACGGGATCAAGTCCAGATTCTGATAACTTAGATCCCAATTTTTTGTACACCCTCAGAGGTGATTGGTCAGTTAAATATTTCACTGCAAGGACTAGGAGAATCTCCCCTTGATACGAAAAAATTCAAATCAAAACGTTACACAATCAGAAAAATTAAAAAAATTGACTCCACAAACATAAATATACTATTTTTAGTTAAGAGATGATTTTTCTGAAGATGATAGTGAAGATTTAGAGGAAACAGTTTTGGAAAACCTAACAGCCAATTTTTTGAGTTCTACTAGTAGGAGCAAGAAGTTAATGATATTAACCTGTTTACCAACAAATTGGGGCGTAAGAAAAATAATGCGAGAGTTTGGAGAGCCGAACTACACGATATGACAATCAAAAAAACTGGCCGAAAAAGGAATGTTGGAAAGTCCTAACCCCAAACCAGGCAAAAACCTCTCAGTTGAAGCTGTCCATTTATTTTGTGAAAATGAAGTAGTCAGTAGAATGATGTCTGGTGTTAAAGACTGCAGAACAGTTACTCTGCCAAAAAATTAATTAATTAAACATTTCAAAAAATACTTATTTTGTGCATTATTCAAGGAAAAATTTCCAATTACCAATATAGGTTTTTAAAAATTTGCCAAGCTTCGCCCAAAGCATTGTATTTTAGCAGGTTCTGGTGGCAAACAAACAGTGTGCGTACGTACAATCCATCAAATTGTTAAATTAATGATTGAAAATGCAAAATGAGGTGATTTAACATGGAAAATTAAAAACCTACAAAGATAGTCTACCAAAAAATGGTGTGCAATCCACTAACAATTTATTGCAATATTGGAAATTGTACAGATTTCCCTGGTAACGCAGCAATACAGACCATCCTTGAGAAGTCATTTGAAGAGCACCTGGTACGAAAGATCACATTTTGGCAGTGGATTTCAGTTAACCGTTGCAATTTAGAGATGCTGCAGAATTCATCAGCGGATTTCAAAGATTTACTCTGCAACAAGCTGTCTCTCTTAGTCCGCCATGATTTTATTGCAAAGCAACAGGCATCTTTCATGAATCATATCAATGAAAATTTACAAGAGTCTGATTTTGCCATCACACTCGACTTTTCAGAAAACTACAGTATAGTTGTACAAGATGAAGCCCAGGCTTACCACTGGACTAAGGGACACGTCACAGTTCACCTGTTTGTGATATACAGTATTACGAACGAGAAAAAAGAATTGAACATTTGAACTACGTTATGATTTCTGACTGCCTAGAACATACAGTATTACTGTTGCTGTATACACTTTTCAAAGAAAATTGGTTAAGTTCTTGATGATAAAATTTAAAAAAGTTCCTCAAAAGTTTTTTTACTTTTCAGATATAAAAATAAGAAAAATTTCATCAATTTGTGTTTTTGCAAGCAAGACTTCAACACATCAGCTCAACTGCATTTTTCAGCTACAGCTCACAGTAAAGGGCCTTGCGATAGAGTTGGAGGCACGGTTAAGAGATTGGCAGCTAAAGCTAGCTTGCAATGGCCATACCATAACCAAATCATGACCATCCTCCAGCTTTATGACAGGGCAGTAGAAAATATTTCTCGTATTAATTTCACATTTACTGCACAAGAGAATTACATAATCTGAAATATTTTTAGAAGAGTGATTCAATGAGGCAATTACCATTCAAGGAACTCAACAATATCATGCCTTCATACCTGTTGACTTAAGCACGTCAAAAATAACTGTGAAAATCTTTTCTGAAGCTACACATTCTTCAGTTGTAACCGTTACAAGATCACCTAACAAATCCCAAATAGGAGACATAAATGGCTACACTGCAGCTGTATATGACAACAACTGGCAGCTAGCTTATATTATTGAGATGAACAAAGAAATTGATGAAGTGAAAGTAACATTTCTTCACCCTGATGGACCATCACCATCCTTTTCTTATCCAGGGAAACCAGATGTATTATGGATTCCTCTCATAGAAGTGTTATGTACAGTAAATCCTACTACACCAACTAGAAGAATATATGTGCTATCTGAAAATGACACTGTAAAAACAAACAAAGCATTATTCAAGTACTGTAATTGAATATTGCAATGTCAAATACGTAAGTGCTACTCTTCTTACTTCAATATATATCTTCTTTCAATTTACAATGCAGGAAAATATTCATTATGCTTAAGCCTAAAATTTTATTAATTTTAAAGTAAAATTCCCTGTAAATGTGAATTAAAAAATACTTTAGTTTAAGGTACTGTAAGTGTACAGTAAAACATGACATTTTTTCCGGTATTTTACTACAAGATTTTACTATATTAAGTTATGCTATCCTTTGCTGCCAACATGTATACACCTAACCTGAAGTTTGACAACTAAGGGACTTTGTTTAAAATTATTTTAACCATGAACCCATTAACTCTCCACTTTTAAACTTTGTAGATAATTTTACATTTGTACAAACAATTTTATAAAATTATTTGAAAAAATTTAAAAAATGTACTTTTTTAAAAAGTAAAAATTTTAATTTTAAAAAAGTTTAAAAAATATTTTTTTCTTAAACATTATTGTGTTGCATGTCATATAAAAAGTCATACAAAATGCTGTAAAATGACACCTTGCAGACCTTTCTAGCTTAGTTTGGAGATAAGTTATGGCAATTTAAAAGTGTGCCTGCAGTGCGATTTTGAGTGTTTTTTTGGAAAATTTACATAGTAATGTTTTCTAAACGGATTGACATATAATTCTAAAATTTTATGTTCATCTTAATGAACGCAATCTGTGTGCGAAATTTCATCAAATATTTGGAATGGTGAGGTTAAATTTTTATTTAAAGTGTGTTGAATTGACACAGAATGACCCCATTAACCTTCTTAGCCAATTCCCTTCCAATTTTCAACATTACCGGGACGGTGTGTCACTGATCCCTTCGAATATTACTGCACCAATAACAGCATTCCCAGACCTAACTAACACTGCATTTAGTATGGACTCCTTCCTCTTCTCATTCCATCTACAGTAGTAGGTTCCCCTACTGACTGCTCCAAGCCACTGTTCACTAACTCCACTGTCATTCTCTGCATCATGTTACCCATCCCTCAACTCCCTCAGTACATCCGACATATTCACATCTCCTGCCACAACAACCCAATGTGTATCCCTATCCTGTCCTTCCTCAATTGTATCCCACCCTTGTCCTGGTGGCCTGTATGCTCCATTACTGTGATACTTTTACCTATTCCTTTTACTTCCATTACTTCCTCTTCTTAGTATTCCATTCCACCAACCCTTAAAACCCCTCCCTTACACACACCATTATTCCTCCTCCCTTCATTTTCCAATCTATTTTTAAGATTATGAATTTATCCTGCTTACATTCTCTGTCTAGCACCTCCCTGCTGAACCACATCTCCACTGCTACATCTGCTCTACCTTACCCAGAAAGCTTGGTTTTTGGGGTTAGGGGTAGTTTTAAAATATAATAAAACCGGTTGTATTGATTTGTTTCATTTCCACTTACCACATTACAGGTGCCTTATTTAAAAATGATTATGTTTATGTAATAAAATGGAAGGACTACAATGTAGTTTATAGTTTTTCGTGAGACTATTAATTCACTGTCACTATCTGTTGACATTTGTTTGCTGTCTAGACAAATCACACCTACCTCAGTTAACATTAAACTTACAAATTATCTAGGCCTTGTATGACTGCCATGTGTATTCCAAACACATAAGTAGGCCTACTGAATTATTTATAAATGACTATGACGGATTTATTATCACTCGTTTAACAACAAAAGCCACTTGTATTTTACACTCAAGTACACATATATACTGTATTTACTCGAATAATCGCCACATATTTTTGACCAAATTTTTTGCCAGAAAAATGGGATGCGGTATATTATGAGGTGCTTTAAAAAAAATTACCTTCTACATTTTTTTGGTGTAAAACATAACTTAAATGTACACCATTTTCCTATATTTACTCATCCATAGCGTGACCATTTCTCCAAAATTAAAGAAAAAGTATTTTGGGGTGCATAGTAAACATTGGAAAAAATAAGAGACTATAAAATCGTGGTAATCCATTCATGTGTGTCACTAAGCGAAACTCATTTAAAATGATCCAGCATACGACGTTTACATTTTACGATTCATTACACGTGTGCCATTATTTGTCATGTAAGTAGTTTATAAATAAATCTTATTTACACTCAAAACGTCACAACTCTCCAGATGCCACTACGTTACCAACAGTGTATTCTCAACCAGCGAGCATGACTCATTGTGTCTGGCGATAGGTCATGTAGGCATTCTGGAGGATCTCGGACTGCACACCATAAAGACTGGTACCTAGATGCTCAGTTCAGCCGCCATGTCTTGTAGGCACAAAATATGAAGGATCTACGTGCATGTGCCATGCAGACTGATATCTAGATGCTCTGTTCTGCCGCCACGTCTTGTAGTCACTAAATAAGGAGGCTCTACGTGCACGTGCTGGCACTCCGCGCTTCTGATTGACAGACAGTCGTAACGGTCACATTTTGCAAATTCCACATTTTTACCACTCCGGCTAACACATTATCTTGCCTAAAGCGATCGCAAAACCTGTTCTATTGCTAAACATCTTAAAGAGTTGAACTGTATTGTGTCCCCTGTTGGAAAAGATGGGGTGTGGCCATTATTCAGGTTTTATACACTAATTCTTTAAACCCTTCAAAATAATGGTGCAGCCCTTACGCGAATAAATACGGTACCTTATCACACGAGTTACTAAACTTACATAGACTTCAAGAAGCAATTACATTAATTACACTCGGTACAAATAAATACGTAACTTTTGCTCTCGTCACATTAGACGTCACACTTCAACTACCCAAACCTACATTTTCTGTTGCGACACAAATTTTGTAAACGTACAGACAATCAGTAAACACCACATTGACGTACTAATTTCACTTGCATTATATAAATGCAAATATTCATAAATAAATAAATAAATTATGTCATTCCACCATACCGTCTGATAAAACCTAGACATTAACGAACATTTTTTATTTTCACCACACTTCAAAAAACTTCAGCATGTGCTTTAACTTTGGGGCAATTTTCTAAAACGTAGACAGAGATGCACAAGTACTTACAGAAACAGTACTTGCAGGTTGGAGAACTCATAAAAAATAGATGGACAACACATTTTTGGGTGGTTGAATGGTCTCGACGTTTCACCGGCCATGTCAGCTTCCTCGGGCGGCGAGTGTTTGCACACTGCAATATTGCAGATGGTGCAATGGTTGGAAACTAGCACACCTAGCGGCCGAGGGACAAACTTAGGTGTGGCGGGAAATTTGAAAATTATCGGATGTTGAGGCCTGGTGGTTGTGTTGAGGCCTTCGTGGTAAGCCACTACTAGAGAGATGTCAGTGTTACTGTCTCAGATCTGTGGTCTCTTGTCACAGATGGCTAGCTGAATCTGAATGTCAACAAGGGGTTTGGGGTATTCTTACAAATATGATCCTTCACTTCCTACATCGTTTTACAAGTACGAGAAGGCTACACAATTTGAGGTTATGAGAAACGTAACCAAAACTTTTTTTGGCACAAGAAATTAACTTCAAAACAGCACAAACAAGGTTAAAAATTAAACACCTGATATTTTCGTTGCAATATTTAACTACAGTGTACGTCTTATCCAGAGCTTCAACCTCCGGATAAAATAGCCAGAAAATTTATCCTCTAGTTAGGCCTGCCTAGAGTTCGTAAGACGCAATTTGTCATCTACCAGATCTACCTAGAGTTCATAAGACGCAATTTGTCATCTACCTAGGAGGTAAAATTTGCCCAGATGTTACCCAGAGGTGGTAAGACCAGTCTTAAATATTACTGAGAACCGTTGAATATAATTTTAAATGTGTAAATCTTTAACCTTGCTCATTCCACGGCTCTTAGTTAGGCAACACCCTTAAGTTATACACATGAATTTTTTTATTGTAACAGATGAATTTCAGTTTTTTTTCCTACATATACACTATCTCCTCATGAACAGAATTTTTCATTTGTCCCTTAAAAAAGTTTCAGATGGACTCTACTACCTCTTTGTCAACCTTTGCCTTGGCAGCTGCAAATGTCTTCTTCGGTTCCTCCCACCTCCTCTTCTCGCTGTCCGTGTAGGTCTGATCAAGACAGCCATGGTGGCGGTGCTTGAGGCAATAGTGCTGGGTGCAGATGCTGCACTTCATCTCCACGGGGTTAGTCTCACTGCAGTCAACTGACGAACATGGGTACACACACACAGGCAATGGCACCTCTCTGGCAGCAAATGCTACCCCACGGCAGGCATGGTCATCTGCTTGCCTGTGGTTGTTGCACAAGTCCAGACCACACAGAGGACAAGTGAAAGGCAGGAAGTCTAGTTGTTTACATTCTGAGACTGAGCATCGTGTACCAAGATGTGGTAGCTCCATTATGATGTATGTAATAAACCTACCTATATTCTGCTAACGAATCACACTCCTTAACAACTTTAGTATATTGAACCTGAAACCAGAAAAGTCAAATTTCAGTAGACAAGATACGAGCCATGGCAGTAGGAATGAACAGGTGAAACTGTATGCATGCCCCTCCCCCCCTTCACCCTCCCAACGAAGCATGATCACAACTGCACGACAAAGTTATAAATGTGACCACGTACAAGGCATGCAGCAAAAGACTAGCTTGGGTGGCCGGACAGTTCAACCATTCCCTTCTGCTTGCCAAAATACCACCTTCTTGGAATAACAACGCATTATACCTATACTACTATCCTCACAAAAATTTCTTGGCTGAAAAAGCTTGGCAGCATAATTACACCAATATGTAATGTTAAACAATACTACCTTAATAAGGCTGCAGGCCTGCCGTTTTAACGGATTTTATCAGTTTTAACGGATATTTAAACGTTAAAACAGACAGACGGATAATGTTAGATATTCACGGATATTTCCAACATCTGTGTTTATCAACAATTGACACAGTACCGTAATCAGAGACGCACATGAATGGATTAACGAGGTTCCCTAATCTTTTTTAATGTTTATTTTAAACCTACAAATATTTTCCTTTATTTTTGCAGAAAAGGTCATGCTATATACAAGCAAAATTTATCTCATTCGAGGCCATAAATAAACTTATGCAGATATATTAATTTTTCAACAATAAGTAGCCGATTGAACATGTTCTTAGTTTCTCTAAACTTGTTCTACAAATTTTTCCAAATAGGAAAACGGGTGGAAAGTTTTACTGTTACTTTATCGAAACTGGTTAGAATATAGTTCAGTCTGTAAAAAACATTAAGAGTAGATGGTTTCTTGTATAACATCTCAATTTTTCACAATAATATAATAATTTAGTTACTATACATATTGATTTCACTATCAAAATTATACAGCAAGAATCTTCTAAAAATACTTCGGGAAAGTACGTAGACGTAAGTTTGAAATATTACAATATTTTACAGTATTTTGGAAATGAACTTGGTGGCAGCCCTGGGCTATAGTATTTCTTTGACTGCTGATATTGTAGGCCAAATGCATATTTATAAACAAATATTCAATAAATGATACTATAACTCTAAAAATCCTAGTTAATAAAAAATGTTCACCCAAAAGGCACAAAATTAAAATTATATACATAGCCCAACACACTTTGCAATCATCATATGCAATGTGTCGACAACACCAAACACTTGTTAATGCATATTCAGTTACTAGCAAATATAACATAAACCTAAAACCTCTATAAGACTTCGAAAAAAATGCATATTCCAGCAAGTTTTCTGTTCGATACGATATTATAGAAACAATTTAAAATCCGGTAATCGGAATAACCCTTGGTCCCAAACAGTTTGGATTAGTGGGACACTACAGAATAAGTATTTCTACCATTTCATAAGAAAATTCCGAACCTACACAAAACCTGTCACATTCTATTGAAAAAATTACATATGTATTCATTACTATGGCATACACATACTGTAGTATTTTCAATTTATCTGTAAATATTTGTGTTGTAACATAAACCCACCACGAATTTTATAGTGAACTCACTCCTTAACACTTTTGTGCATTTTGGAATATTTTTAGCCTGTTGGAATGAGTAACAAAGAATGAAAGTTAAGTAGTAGGCTACATATGTAACTTTACATAAAATTAAAAAGAAGGTTGCAATTTGTGTTGAATAATGATGCCTGAAACTTGAAGTTAAAATTATAGGTCATTCGGGATAAAGTGAGCACTAAGGATAAAACCTTTGAAAAAAATCACTAGCAGTTACTGCATATAAGTCAACATTGACAAGTTACTTTACTGACTGTATGATTGGTAGCGATTCATAGCACGTAGTTGTGTATTTTCCTATTTGAATACAACATTAGTGAAAGAACATAAGATTGAATCAACCTCTCTGTATTTAATATACTTCAAAATATTTATTTATGAGCTTATTGACATTTCTACTTACAGTATAATTAGACTTAATTGGCGCCAGCCCAATGTGAATCTACAGCCGGCCTCAGATCATGTTGCACATTACCGCTTGCTCTGCGCTTCAGACAGTTAAAAATTCCACCAACAGGTAGCATCAGAGTTAGGTTTTTGCTACTGGTGAAGTAGTTGCATCATTTGCGTGTTTGTTCGTTGTGCGCATGTAGACATTCAAAAGTACTGGAAATGACTATGAATATCATTGCCAAATGATGAGAAGCCATTGGCATTCTGTAAATTATGTTTTACCTTTGCCAGCCTAGAAACAACATACTTTTTATTTCACACATTGAGAAAATACGTTATTTATTGTTTCTGTTAAGTGTGTCCCCGTTGTTTGTGGCAGTAGAACTGAACGAAACTTGAATTCTTGAATTGTGTGTGTCATGTGTTTTAGTGGCAGTTTTGAGTTACAAATTAAAATAAACTATGCCAGCATTTACGAGATTCGTAACGACAAAAGTGTGTGTTGTATCAATTAGTCGATGGACAGAAACCAGTATTATAAGATGTTAACTCGCAGTTATTTATAACTAAGATTACTTTTGATTATATCTTACATTCAGCCCCCATGCATTTAATGAATAGATATTGTTACAAGTTGCGGGCTAGGTACGTTTGGGGATGGAGGTCTTTGATAAAATAAAGAAAATAAACCTAACCTAGTTTATTTACAACTGTATATACAAAAAAATCTATGTCTATAAAGATTTATCACAATAAATGGCAAACAGAAGAAATAACTACTATTTACATAAAGGATAAAAAAAAATACATCTACACAAGTTCTCTGTCTAAGAAAGGTTACTAGTCACTCACAATGGTGGACCCAAAGAAATAATACCGAAGAATCTTTCTGGCCTAGAATCACCTTCTGCCTACTACTTGCTGCGGTCCCACTCGCTGGACGCCCTTGAACAGTCGTCGCAATCCAATACTTGTCACTATCACTTCAGATCACAC
>PNEQ01004395.1:5828-16362 GCA_003012365.1 Medauroidea extradentata
GACAAATATCGGGGCGGGAAAAATAATAAACATGTTTTAATTCACGTATTTTTTTATTTAACGTTTATTTTTCCTTGCGATTCATGTGGAAAGTTTGCCACAAATTAAATACTGAAAATTATATGAGGACGAATACGAGGGCGCGCAAAAATAAATATTTGAAACGCGCGGGCGATTGAACTAGCCAATCACGCGAGTCTCTGAATAGCCCATCTAAAAGTCTGGTAGGGATTGAAATCTCGCCACCGTAGCATATACCGACGTTGTTCCAAAAACGCCATTTTGTGACGTTCTTACCTAAAATCGTCGAGAATTACATGTATAAGTCATTGAAAATAATCACTTTCACAGTCAGTATATGCGGTAAAAATAAATTAGGAGTTCCGGGATTACGTAATACACGAACGTCTATTTATTTTCCAAGTTCAACATACTCGGAGACAAATGTTTCTACACTTGGAAAATAGGTAGCGCTATTATCGTGCTCACTTGTGAAACGAACGTTTTACGACACGCAGTAACGCATTGTTTAAGCAAATTATGCACCAAGTAATTGTTTTAAGTACGTATGGTGTTAACGCAATAAAGAAAAATATCACGCTATTATTTATAGGGTTCGTGTAAAAAAATAAACTCATTCGGCGCGAGACGAGAGAGATATAAGCCGTCGTGAAACAGCCTAGAAGGAGGCTGTGCTATAGTTAAACGAGCATATGCGCATGCGCTGGAACTTTGCGTCTATAGTACGACCTCAATATAGATCCTAATACGTTGTAGTTGGAGACAGGTCGGCCGGCTTGGCTCAGGCGGCGCCGCCGCCGCCGCGCGGTTTTCAAACTGTTACTGCCGCATTTTTTAACGGATTTTCGCTATTTTTGTTTTATTTTTAATATTGTGACTTACCAAGTAATAACTGCAACCCTACAATTCATATTTTAATGCTGTGAATTAGATACAGTATGTTTTATTCATTGTCTACGTAATTCCTTACAATTTTTTTTGTCATATAATTTTGTTATTTTTTGAGGGTTCCTGAGATTGTATTCGTAGAATCGCTACCTTCGTTAAATCCAGGGTTCGTAAAATCGGGGGTCTAGTGTAGTTTCACTTGCTGTTATGACAGAATAACTCTTGACTACTCACACAGACACAGGCATCAGTCTTTTCATCAAGAACTCCTTTTAACAACTTCAGTTATTATTAAGATTCACAATTTCAGCTATGCAGTGTGTAAATTATTTTCAACCCTGCATTAAACTGAAATTCTGTTAAATACTGTAGTTTTTATTTTTTTGGCAAGGAATAGTGGATGATGCGTGTACAATGAGGAGCATATGCATGCAGGTGGTTGATAAGACGTGCGTGTCGCCCATGCCTCTACTGGAGCAACACATGATGTGGGATGACATAGCGATCCTGGCACGCTACCTGCTCATGCTGTCGTTCAACAACTGCCTTGATGTGGCTCGCCACCTGCCGTACCTCTTCCATGTCGTCACCTTCTTGGTGTGTTCTGGCTCACTCAGCATGCGTGCCTCCACTCACGGCCTCGTCATCAACATTATACACTCTCTCTGCACCTGCACACAGCCGCAGTTCACAGGTGAGTCCACGTGTTTCCTCACAGACATGCCGTTGCTTGGGCCTCTCTTCGCAGAGAGCCTCAAATTTGATATTGTATAGTTAAAACGTGTGTTCCAGAAAAGGAATGATCATTTTACAGTTTTGTCCAGAAATCGGCGACAATGGCAAAATAAATAGGTATATGTGGATGCTATGCTTGCTACTTATATGTACGTAGTGGAGTAGTATGAATGCATTCAAATTATTTTGGTGACAGAGTAAGTTTGAATAGTCAGTTCTGACACAAATCATTACTACTCTGGCAAGTACTTTTGTTATGAAAGCATCTGTGTATTGTTGTTAAATTAATATTTCTTAAATGTACTGTCTTATTATTGAAAGGAGAAATTGCATTTGCGATGGGTCACTATGTGCTCTATTTTAAAAATATTTTTGGGAAAAGGGTTGGTTTTACGCACATTTGATTGTGTTTGTACAGTAGTTGTTTAATGTCTGTGTTATTTATGTAAATTAATGTTTTATAATTGTTTTATTTTGTGCTAAATGTTAATGAAAAAGGACTCTGTGCTCATGAGAAGTCACTTGGTGCTCTTGCTCTCTGTTCTCAATTTTTTTTTCGATGATTGTAAGTCATATCTCCCTACAGCCTTTTAATCAGAAGACAATTGTCTAATGATGTAAATAATTATTTAATTGAAAGAACGTACTGTCTTCAATAGGTCACCTGATATTAGGTATACTACAGCATTAATTTTACAAGATCATTCTTCATGATGTAATATCCAGGAATCCTTAGGCCGTGTAAAATCAGGATGCAACTGTAATTTAGAGTTCATTATTTTTTCCTGTGTGGAATGATGCCTTGAAGTCTTAAATAGTCTAAATTCTACTCTTCGACTGGATCCTGTTGCCCACAAGTATGTACCAGTACAGATTTTCTTGTTTAGCAAATTTGGTAGATGATACAGGTCACTCGTGAGTTTTCCTCAGGATACTCTCATTATCTAGCAAAATTTATCTCTTTTGTAGAATACATTTACGTATTCTTTACAGTGAAGTAAACAGTTCTGATTTCTATCTCGTTAATAATAGTACGTACTGTAATTAAATAATTAAACCCTGGTAAGATGTCCTGGAAAGAAATACCATTCCATGAAAACTTTTTATTTATAGCTGTATATAACACATGTGTATACAAACTGCAAATTTATCAAACTTTAGTTAAATACATTCCAAGATGGGACATTTCTGAAGGGAGTTTTTAAATATTTTATTAAGATGTTAACAACTTACAGTAGAATATATACATTTTGTTTATAACTTACACAATACAAGTTGATTATGGCTTCTAAAGTGTAGAATTTACAGCGAACAGCCTGTAGCTTCTTGTCCCATCTCTGTGAGGTGAGGTGTTACCTCCATACAACGGACTGCTCCATCTCACCCCAACGGCTACTATTTTTTTTAAAGGAAGGTTTATTAACTTCCCCCAGTTTTATGCACATATCAGGCTTAGTGAGGGATGGCTTACAAACTTACTAAACCTAAGGAAAAGGACACAAACATCCATGCCAGTACCGGGATTCGAACCGCATCGTAGGCCGGCATGCTACCGACCATGCTACGGAGACAGGCGCCTAGATTTAGGAAGGTCTGATTTTATTGATGAATATACGATACAATATAACTAGGCATATAGATATGAAGTTTGTATACGGGTGCATTTCCACATTTATATTTTAGTTATGATATCTTTGGTTCTAGGGAAGGTGAATGTGGCATCTTATTCAATCCTACAATGTTGTAGGGTTGGATTTTTGATTGAACCAGTGTACTGTTGCGTCACACAAATGATTATCGCCTAACAATACTACAATATATATGTACGTACATCTTCCAAAAACAGTTTTTTCTTCCTTTTTCAGAGGAGACTAAGAGAATTCTGCGCCTCAGCCTTGACGAGTTCTCTCTGCCCAAGTTCTACCTGCTGTTTGGTATCAGCAAGGTAAAGTCTGCCGCAGTGACTGCATTCCGGTCCAGCTACAGACACCCCACTGAACGATGGTGAGTGTGTTCTCTACTACAGTTTATACACTTCAACTTGCTGCTTTCAGAGTTACGTATTTAACTGTTTCCTCTTGAATAGCTACAATGTGCATTTGAGGTACCGCAACCAGCCTATGGAAAAATATTTATTGATTATTAAGTTTTTTAACATCACGTAATATGAAGACTGAATGATTCACTACAGGTAAATTGTGTTATAACATTTTGGCATACATACAACACTTTTCTTTTCATGGGTTCAGTACATATAATGCTATAATTTCTTGCCTATAAAATTTGATATGTTTTTTTTTTTGCATATAACATCAGTATTTATTCAATTAATGCCCACAATTCTACCACAGGTTTATCCACCATAAAAATTTCAAGCTTAAAAACTTTGCAATATACCAAAGACAATTTTGGAGAACTATGAATGTTCAGGAATATTTCATATTCGTGTTAATTCTAGTAATGCTGCTGGAGAAGAGCGTGGAATTCTCGCTGATACGTACAGTGAATTATTTGTGTTTATGTACCTAGGGCAAATTTTTTAACAGTCATATACAGTACAGTATATACTTATGTATAGTATGGACTATGGTATTAGCAAAACGTTCAAGGTGAAAAAAATTTAGTAAAATTGTGCCAACAATTAGTGGCAACATTTTGTGACGATTGAGATATATTTGGATAGTGCTTAAATTAAATAATTTGTTATGCTAAAAAATATATAATGCTGTACGAACACAATAACTCATGGTGATTTGATGAATAGAAAATATACAACTATGGTAGAAGGGTAACTACCTCTTTATTATGTGTCCTTTATACAGGCTACGCATCTATTTATTAGAGATGTGCCAGATCCCGACCTTCAGGAAAATTTCCTAGAAAACTACTACCAGAAATTTCGGGCGAGAAAAACTATTTCCCGGGAGAAGTTACGTGTTTCATCTCACACCTCGGCCATCTTGTGTGTTTGTCTCGCTCGTCGACTCTACCAACAAAACGTAGTGTATTTGTGACTCACAAAATAAATACATACAATGTTTGTGAACACAGCAACAAGTAATACGTAAACATTAGCGTAAAGGCGAAACTGTTCTGTTGTAATTGTAAACGACGTTCTACCTCACAAATATTTAAAATTATCAGTCTGCCAAATAACTATTTTTAGATTTTTACAGTACAACTCGCAGAAGCCAAAATTATCAAGACAAACGTAACTCAGAATACTACGTTGTTGCTAGTTTTGTTAATAACCAAAAGTTCCTATTTACTGGTAAGTTTTTATTCACAAATTTTACTACATAGGTAAATAGTACTGATAGCGAGATGTGTTCCCTGCAAGTGTGCATACATATTTCATTATGCACAGAATTAGGTTCTCGACAAAAGCCAAGATATACTCCAAGGTCTCATGTATAAATTTAGAGTATGCTTCAGATTTCAGACATCAATATTTCTGCAAAAAATATTGACTTACGTTAATATAAATATGGTTAAGTCATGAAAAATAATAATTTTAAAAATATTTTTGCCATACGAATTTTCTTCTAATAATGGTGGTACCTACGATTTTTTGCATTAAATTTGGCAAAATAATATGTGACGATTTTGTGTGAAATGCATACATAGGGCAAAAAATTACAAATTTATAAAATTTTCGTTAAGCAATTGAAATGCAGAACAAAATCAGAATAGCATTTTTATAGTATTTATGGACTAATTTTAGGCTGAAACATTTTCAAGTTTCTGTTACACTAGCTATTATTTTATCTACAGTTTAGGGCACATGCTTTTCGTGTTACGTATTCATAAATGGATATTTTTCCTGATTCTATCCCATTTCCCGAGAAAAATTTTTTTTCCCATCCCGAAAATTGCCAACCTGAAAATTTGGTTTCTGCGCATCACTACTGTTTATGTACAGTATTTGTAATTTTCTATTTTGTTGACGATTTCCGTATCTAGAGCTATGGCTCAAAGAAATCAGTGCAGTTCTACAGTAAATAAAGAATTAAATCTTTAGAGAGGAACATTTGTTGTTTGAATGTGGTGTCTTTGTGTTATGGAAGTGTGTGAAGTGTTCAAGTTTGTTGCTGGCTAGGTTTGGCAACGAGCAACAGCGCAGTTTCTCTGGAACCACGCTTGCTGACCGGGAACAACTCTCTCTCTCCTCCTTGGAGGTCATCACCGACACACTGCTAGAGATAATGGAGGTTGGTCTCTACCTACATACGTATGCATTCAACTTGCCTTGAGTTGCGTTAACGTCTCGGTGCTCTGATACCACCGTCAGATAGGTACAATGTACCTTAGTATAACTGTAAGGTCTCTTGAAACCCTTGTTATTATTTTTTTTTTTGTTATGTTGATGTGCATCTGTTCACTACTTGTAAATACAAACATGGTAGTGTAAGTAAATAAATATAATATGAGGAGGATATCCGAGAGTCAGAGTATCGTACCCCGGATACGCACTTACAACTGGGTGCCCGTAAGAATCTGCTTGCCCCTGGATTTGGCATGGAATGAGATTACAGTTGCTGCAGAATGAACAGGAAGGGGTGGAGGAATCTGGAGTACCTTGAGGAAACTCTCCAAACAGAAGCATCCTGTATGCGAAAATCTGGTGACGAACCCAGCAAGGGATGAACTTAGATTGCTTTGGTGGGGAGGTGAGCAGTTAGACCTTTACTCAGGAAGCAGAGAAAAAAAAGGCCGAAACCGATGGGTGTCAACTGTGGGAGGCAGAGAGAGAACGTTCTCACTGCCAGGTTCCTTCATCATTACTCCCCTTCCTTTTCTTTTTCTCTCCCTCTCCCTTCCTGCCTTGCTCTATAGTAACCGTTGCTGCTAAAACTCTGAAAGTTAATTTTGACATCTCATAATAAGCTATCCTTCCATGGGGAAGAAAGAAAAAAAAATGTGTCATTGTTCTCAGCTTTTTCCCCCTTCCCCATCCCCCACCAGGGAAAGATATTTGAGGTTCGTGACCAGCTATCTTTTCATGGGAAAGGAAGGAAAAAAAAGGGTCATTCATTTTTTCCCCCCACCCCCTCAAATACACCAGGAGAGATAAAAAAGGCAAGCTTGCTGCTATCACCTCATGTTATCTTAAGGGTGACGGTATCTCAATGGCTTAGTGTAAGAGGGGGGGGGGGGACATGCTGGAAGCGGCTGGCACAGCAGAGCAAGGTACACATGCGCGAGGCGAGGGCTGGCAGACAGCAAGCGACCTTGGCAGAGAGACATGCCACCCCACCTCTCCTGACTCGCCACCACCCTCTCTGCCTTCACACTCTTACAGTGTGAATGTTATCTTTCCTCTCTCTTTTACATGTTGCCAGCTATGTTTCCTTTCTTTCCCCCTCCTTCCTTGACCCCACCATCATAGCGTCCCTCGTGCTGTTTCATCGCCCGGCTCATTCTCCCATGTTTTTTTTTTACATACTACAGTAGCGAGGCACTAAAAAATTTTTTTCCCTGTAACTTGTTGCAAAAATCGTGGTGCGCACTATACACGAGGTCGCATATATATATGTATAGTTTTAAAAATTAATTGTATGTGTTAATTATGCTTTATTTTGCTAATTTTTAAGTTACTGTTTTTGTAATAATGTGGGGTACGACATATGTGTGTTTAGGCACTAAACTTCAGCTTTGAATTTACAGTGTTTTTCGTTGGTTGTTTCTACAGTGATATCTCAGTTTAAATTCTTTCAGTTTATTAAGTATTTCACTTTAACACCTGTATTTTTTGATCCCTACTAAAGGCATAACATACTTTAATCATTCACTTTAAAAATTCATTCAATTTAAAGAAAATTTCTTTCAGTCCTATCAATCATCTCCTTTGCTAATTTTTAGAAACTTAGCTTTCTTTCATACCCTTAAAGGGATTCTATGTGACATATGGTATTGAACTGGTGCAGGCATGCTCACGAGACATACCAGGCTGTGATTGGTTACATAACTGGACGGCGCTGGCCAAGAGCTTCGCCTTCTGTTACAACCCAGCGTTGCAACCTCGGGCACTCATCGTGTTTGGTTGCATTAGTGAGTCACTGCTGCAGGATTTCAAGTGTAGTACTTGCATGCTTTGTTTCTGGTGAGCATTGCTCAGCATGCACACATTGCATTATTCATACTGTAGTTTGCTCTATAGTTCCCTAGTAGTCACACATCATAGTTTAGTTACTTTACTTACCCATGTCCATCTGCTCCCATGTAAGGCCTGCACCCCACATTTGCAGCATAGTCTCAAAAAATTTTTTTTTCACTTCACAGTTCCGATTCATTTGTCTTTTGTTCAAAAAGGCACTAATAAGATTACATTAAATATTACGTGAATTAAATATGTGGGTGTCATCTTAAGAATTAAATTATGCCCAGAAAGTAAAAATTGTTCTTTGCACCGTCCATGTTTGAAATAGCAATAGTGAAATATACTGCTAGCTGGCGCGCTGCTCTACGATATGTGAATTCTGCACAGCAGCAGTGTACAATACACTCTGTCATCAGTTGTCTGTACTTTGCAAGCGTGCTGTATGGAACTCTTGGTGCAGCAATGAACCACTATCTCAGTCTCGGTCCTCTGTGCCGCCACATTCCGTGCTGTGAGTACCTAGATGCCTGCTCATTGAACTGGGCGAGTGAAAGAAAGAATCTAGGTACACGCTGGTTTGGCACTGCTTGGCATGGCCCAGGGCGTACCGCAAGCTTGGTATGTCCCAGCAGGCTGGCAACCACCGACACATGGCAATGACCTTTGCCACGACTGACGGTAATGCTGGCATTGCGTATTTACTGCTTACAAGCTACAATCTGATATTAAAGGCTTTCACACTTTTTTTCTGTTATAATAAAGCCTCCTAGCTGTCTATAATGTACAATAAACCCAACTTTACAGGTCAATTTATCTGAAAACCTTGATTTTTGAGTATGACCTACACTCCGAACACTAATTGTCAATGTTGTTTTTGCAAAGAAATGTGCAGCTGGTACATGGGTAAGTACGGTACATGTGTGTGTGTGTGTGTGTGTGTGTGTGTTTGTGAAAGCATGCTTGTGTGTGTATGTGTAAAAATCCAGAAAGGAGTCGCACAGTAACTGGAGGATTGTAAAAGTTAATTACATACATATGTACATAGAGTATGTATTTTTCTTGTAGAAACTTTCAGTCACTGATTGAGTACTATACGGATTAAATCATCTTTCTCGTCTTCCTGCCCCATCTTCCTTCTGCTAGTGTTACCATCATGTCGCAGGTATTGAGGGAAATACGGTAATAGGTTCAATGTTAAAGTAACAGGAATTGTGCATGCACGTACACATGAATGCATGTGCAAATAAGTGCATGTTGAGACACAAGATGCACACGTATGCATGCAGGAGCTTGATGAAACCAGACAAATACCGCATTTACATACTCAATTGTAGGCCGACACCAAATGTAAGCCAACCCCTAACTTTCAAAACTTTTAAATAAATAAAAAAAAAAAAAAGACACCAATTATGAGCCGATTTTTGAAGGTCCCGCGCACGGGATGATAGTGACAAGAGTTTTACGGCCCTTGAACCTCTCAGGTTTTCAGAGCCGATGATGGTTTTTCTTCCCGAAACTGTATGTAAAATGGTTGAGCCCAATTGTAAGCCGAGTCTAGATTTTTGACGGTCCAAAACGGTAAAAAAAGGTTGGCTTACAATCGAGTAAATACGGTAGTGAGTGTGTGATAAAGAGTTAATAAAGAACAATATAGTCTGCGACAGCACAGGAAAGACTCACACTGAGAACAGTACAGACGTGAAGGTGAACATTATAGATGGCGACAGAGAGTATAAGAGGCTTTTTTTTTCCTTGTGAAACTGTAAGATAGCGCACAGTTATGATCTTCAACCTGGCTAACCTGGTTTGGTTTCCCAGTGTTACTTGGAATCACTCTAAGTGAATACTAAGGACATGCAATGGAACCTCCTGAATACAAACTCTGTTAATACAAAGATCTCATGAATACAAAGTGGTTTTCTTTTCTATAGGAATGAGACGAGAAGTAAAATAAGAACTTATACGACCAATAAAAAGTTCTATTGTACACAGAGCAATGTAATGTCAAATTCAGTAACTAAAATAAGTCATGGTGGAGGTAAGAAAGTTTTTAGTTGTTGCTAAACATCATAAAAATTTATTTGCAGAATTTTTTTGAGTGTTGTAAACTCCTGTTAATACAAACCTAATTTATTACACATTGCAAAAATTTAAGTCCCTTCAGGTTTATGTTAGTAAGGTTCGACTGTGATTTCTTAATACCTACTCTTCTTATTCGTTTCTTACTTATTTTCTCATCATTCCATATGTTCTCATACAATGACCTTCTACTGTTCAGAAGGACATGAAGCATTCAATAAGTAAAATATATTGGTCAGTTTCAAATTTGCTTGTTTTAGAAATTAATACTGTACATAGTCTGATGTGCTAGGCAAATTATATTTTTCTTTGCATGTACTGTACATAGTTTTATTTAGTACTTGCTTAGTAGTGAAGTATTTTGTTGATTCTCGTTTAGCTGTTGGAGGCAATAAGAAAGGGAAGTGATATGGGTGGAAAGGATATGAGCATTTAGGGGGAGTAATGTCATCATTTTGAAATTATGTATTTTTCAGCTTAACTTTGGTTATTATAAATTATGTACTAATAGAATGTTTGACAGCACAATTAATTGTATGCTACCGTATTACTCCAATTATAAGCCTCACTTTAAAAATTTACTAGAGTCAAACCTCTTTATAACAACTCGTTATAATATACACTATACCCCCGATTTTACGAATACTCACGGTTCCTCTCATCACATTCGTAAAATCGCTACCTTCGTAAATTCGATAGCGGCTTATTTTT
>PNEQ01004396.1:0-74699 GCA_003012365.1 Medauroidea extradentata
TACAAACTTACCACAAATATAACAAAAACTGTTAGCAGAGTTTTTACAACCGCGACTAGACATTGCTCTGAGCACATGTACAGGAAACTTGAAAGTGAGGTTAGGTAGAGGGTAAACAAAACATCAGCTGTTTAGCATTTGTTTCAGCATTGCTACCAACATCAGTTTTGTTCATTAGATCTACTTTTTCAATGATATTTGAAAAATATAAAAATGCTGTAAAATTCTAAAAATATTGCTTAATTTCATATATTTAACTATAAATTGTGAATAAGTGGTGGGTGATACACCTTTTTCAACATTATACTTGGATTCAGCAACCTAAAAAACATAAGAATGAGGTATTTTCAGTAGAGAAGGTTTTTCATCGTTGGCCTGTGTTATTTATTTTTAAGACAAATATCATTCTATCACTCCCGAAACACCCCAACTTGGCTGTTTATACCGCACACAAAGCACAACTGTTGTCACGAAACTTGAAATACAAACTCAGGTTCCCGTTACTAACGAAACATGACATTCGCGCTGTTTACACTGCACTTAAACATCCGTTTCCGAAACCTACGTTCCTGAAACGGGACTTTTAGTGACGGTATAAAAGTACTGTGTGTTACACGAACAGTGTACTTACTTACCTGACAGTTCAACAGTTCTACCAGCACATGGCAGTTTGGTTTCCAGGGTTTTCTAGAAGCATCCCTATACCATACACTGTTTCATATACGATTGGACAATAATTTTTAATGATTTGTGATCTGTTGCACAATGCACGACATTTTTAGCTCTAAAATGAACCTGAGATGCAAGGGCACCCATAAAAAAGATTGGGTGGCGGGCAGGGGGGTTGTGAGTTCCCACCCCCCCCCCTAACTGATGTTCCTCAATGTGTCTAGATTTGTTTTTTAATAAAACGTATAACAGACTATTTGCAGTTTGATAAGTATCGTTATCTACGCGGTTTCATGTTTAGAAAAAATGCCAGTGGCTACAAATTTAGGTACATACTATATCTGTTCTTGATGACATAAACGTATATTATGATCTTGCCCCCCCCCCCTTTTTTTACAATCTATAAGATGGGCGCCCTTGCATATGTCTATTTCAGCATTTGTCCTGCAAAGTTTGTCTAATGTAGTGCCACAAAGCACATAATATTACAAATTATTGCCCATAAGTTGCTGTCAAATTTATCCGAACGTATATGAAATTAAGTACACCTACGCTATGTTGCAGCGAGGTTGCAATTATCCTACTTTTTTTTTTTTTTTTTAATGAAACTACGTCAAGGTGGCCGCCTTTCGAAGTCGCCGAGCGGCGTGCAGATCTTCTGCCGTTAGAAGAATACTCGGAAACTGCTCAGCACGCGCTAGTTATGTCCACTTCGAAATATCATTCAAAGACCGTTATAGGCGGTTCGGGATAAAGTGACCACTCAAAAAAGCCCTGCTAAAGTTCTTTTTTTTTTCAGCCATTTCATATATTTCCGCGCGTAACGACTAAACGAAGGGAAATATCTAACCTCTCTGGACACGTCACTTGATGGTTGCGAGTCTAAGATAAACTGTACAGTCAGTATAAATCCATACAGTTTGATAAAAATAATTTCATCAATTACATAAAATACAGTAATGTCGATTTCAGTTTCTTTTATTTCAATATTGTTGTATTTAAATAATCAAATACACGGAACTGTATTCATTAATTTTACTGCCAACCATACAAGCAGTAAGGCAACTAGAGTAAATGTTGAATTGTGTGCAGTAGCGGCTAGTGAAAATTTTCAGATATTACATTTACAGTGCTCACTTTACCCCGAATGACCTATACACGTGTGTGTGTACTCTGTCCAGGTCCTCCATTTATCTCTAAAATTTGTTTTAATGCTGGCGAAAACGGGAGATATTTGAGGTCCTTGCAAGGTATAGGTCATTCGTAGAGATGGTGAAATTTCGCGAATTCAGTGACCTGCATGTTAGAAACAAATATCCTATGCATACTCAAGTCCCGACCATTTGTCTACTAGCTGCTATACTCAGTGGAACAGTAGACGATGGACGAATAGACAGGGCTTGAGTATGCATAGGATATTTGATTCTAATATGCAAGTCATTGAATTCGCGAAATGTCACCATCTCTAGTCATTCGGGATAAAGTGAGCACTGAAAATTTAACCTTTGAAAAATATCACTAGCCGTTACTGCATATAATTCAACGTTAACTGTAGTTGCATGACTGCTCGTATGGTTGGCAGCGAAGTTACGCAATATAGTTTCGCGTATTTTCCTATTTAAATACAACAATACTGAATCAAAGTCAACCAAAACTGACATAATTGAATTCGATATAATTTATAAACAATTTTTTACTAAACTATATAGGTTCCTACTGGCTGTACAAATTATCTCACACGCGCAAACATCAAGTGACGTGTCCAGAGAGGTTAGACATTTCCCGTTGTTAGCCGTTACGCGCGGAAATATACGAATTGGCTGAAAATAGAACTTTAGCAGGGCTATTTTGAGTGCTCACTTTATCCTGAATTGCCTATATAAAAATCGTAACGCAGAATCTTTCATAAGGTATAGACGTGTACTATACACCTTCATAACCTGCTCGATATTACGTAATAAGCTGATAGGGTATATCTCATGTAGGCTAGTTGTCGGCGAGGAGACTGCACGCCAGTTAGTTCAGTGACTTGCTCCTAGAGGTCAGTGTCGCCCTTATCACTTCCGCACTTATAGGCCTCGTACACGCAACGTTCATCCAGGCGGCCACCTTAAGGCCAATCAAATGGTCCCGAGCCAAAGTGTTAAAAAAACAATATTAAAAAAATAATTAATTACGGTTATTACAAAAAAGTTAGTTTTTAATACTTCGCAAAATATCAAAATTGCGCTAAAATTACCTCGCTGCGGTCTGCATTCTACTATGAATGTAAAGACACGAGTACACATCAAAGAAGTTTCACTGAAAATAAATTCAGGGTTTGCATGTCGGTCTATTTTAAATTGTATGGCGCAATTCGAAGAACAAGTAGCCACATATAAAACACGGACAAAGGCGAACGAGTTGTCTGATCTCAGAGAATTTTTTTTTTCATGGAGTTGCTAGGACTTCAAGAAACACGTGAGCTAAGCTACTGTATTCCATTGTGACTAATTTAAATTTGCATTGCAAAATATGTCATATTAAATCGTATACAATAATGCTGGAAAACTACACAAAATTAATTTTTCCAGCTGGCTTCGTGATTTTATCACATTTTCTTTGGTTTGATGGAACAAAATAAACAGAAGTTCTTAAAATGGCACCTGAACAATCTAAACGCTCATTACAATTTTATGTGTATACGAAAAAAAAATTCAAACTACGCCGCCAATAGTTTTAAAAATTGGGCACGCTTATTAGGAAAATAATTTAAATTTTCGATCATATCAAAAGAGCTACAAAGGTTTTTTTTATCACACTACCGTATCTGAGAAAATACCAGCAGGATTTAATAAAAAAACCTGCGTTGGACAATAAAACCATGTTTCTTACAAATAAAATAATACAGCCAATGCTTAAAGCAACATTCTATACTTGTTTCACATAAGAAAGCTATTAGCATTATTGCAGGAAGAAATTGCAGAGTTCAATGCAGACCTCTTTAGATTAAGCAACAGATGCAAATAATTTACAAATACATATACACTGTAACATCATACACTAGAAACAAAGCTTAAATTCATGTGGTCCAAACGAGAAAATACATAATCATTACACTAAGGGCAATAGGCTCATTGATGTGTCGAGGTGTAGGTTAAAATTAATTAATTAAACAGCTTTGATGTACTAGGTCTGAAGATTTATAATCAATTTCCCACAATGTTTGATTAGTTTGTCGGATACAACGTTTAAAATCAAGTTGCAAGAATGGCTGATATGTAATAATTTTTATGCTCATAAAGATTTTTTTTTTCGTCTCAGTTTTGAAAATTATATGATTAATCATTTGATCATAAGTAGGCTAATTTTAATTATAAAAGTGTAATATTTTTGTTGTCATTTCAACGTAAGGTTATGTTAACTTTGCCTACTGTTTGTAAAGATTAATGGTAACACATTATTAGTACTCGGGTCAGTGGCACCTTACACAATACAAACTGTGCTTCAAACAATCACGAACACTCCTGTCAAGGGAACCAATTTTGCGGCACTGCCTACTTCGGAACACTGATGTGAGCAAGTATAGGGATTTAAATGTTAAATTACATTCAGGGGTGCTCAGTCATTTTAATATCACTTTCAGACAAATACTATTTTACATTGAGAAGAATAGAATATTGATACAGGAATTAAAATGTAGGAAAAAATTACGGCTAGGAGTATTCGAGTATTTTTCGAAACAGAAAATATTCTACGATAATTTATGTAGATGCAATCCTTCACTCTGTAGAATGTAGATCAATATTCACAATTATAATTGTCTACAGTCTATCTTCTTAACTTTTGAAATCGCTAATATATATATATATATATATATATATATATATATATATATATATATATATATATATATATATATACACACACACACACACACAGAGCTAAAACATGCCTCTCTCTCACACACCCAACACAGTTCTCAGATTACATAAGTAACTGTTCTCACGAAATGTCTCTTTCCAGAACTACCACACCCAAACACCGCTATAGTATATATAACCTGCTCGTCCATCACACACACCCAAATAGACTGTACAATCACGCTCCAACTGTTCTGCCGCCGTACACACTAGCGAAAGTGTCGCCTATTGATATGCTTATCCCGCGCCGCTCCTTGCCGCCGCCGTCATTTTCGTCGTCAAGTTCGCTACATGCACTGGCTAAACGCCACAACAACTCTCTGCCCTTCGGCCGCTGCAGCTGCATTTCTTCCAAGCCGCGATGACGTCCAGATCTTTCTCACAAGTCGGGGACGATGCCAGATGGCACAGTGCAAAATTTATAGGTGTTACGACAATCTTCGATTATTGTCTAAGCGCGTGCTCTTCAAGGGCGGCTTAAGAGCGCCGCCTACTTGCACTTTACAGGCTCAGATGTAATGGAACTGTAACGGCGCCTTTGAAGCGATTATCAAATGTTTCATCACCCTAATAGACCAAGAGAGGAACTATCATGCAGACGAATTATCACCGATCCATTTTTACTATGAGACTCAGCAGTGACCACATATTTAAATTGGTGAAAAGTCAAAAGTAAAAATCAGCGCACATTTCTATAGGAGTTGCACATACATCCGAATAGTACAATCTGAAGTACGGCAATTTGAAAATGCCGTTTTTTAAGGCTATTTTGGAGGGCTTAGAAACAAAACTTACCAGTGACATTCCATCATTGTCCAAAGTATGATTTATTTTCGTACGCGTTACAGTGGGCAAATGAGGAATAGTTTGGTAAAATAAACGTATTTACGAATATATTGACATACGTCTGAAGGGCGTGGAAGGCGGCAGCCCCAACGGTGCTACCTAGCTTCCCAGATAGCCATGACATCAAAGGGAAGGGAGGAGGCCCTCGCGTCACCGTTTGTCGGGGAAGTGGGGGGGGGGGGGAGTGGCGTGGCTCGCCGCTCGCTCGAGGGCTGACTCGTTACAATATGGCATTTCAGAAATAACGACATTCAGCAGTTGTGAACGAAGAACATTAGCCAGCATACAATACAAAGAATGTTGCAAACCCGCGTGTCAATATTTTGGAGGAACGATCCTCACATTTATGGGAACCAAATATAATACGCGAACATGGGTTCGTAATCGCACCATGTCTCCACTATAGTTCATAGTTCACGATGAAATAGTTCATAGCGAGCGGGCAGGATCGTGTCACTGCGGAATGTCTTCGTGGTATTATTGGCAGATACATACCAGACGAGTTATATTGATTGGACGATAGACATTGCCAGATGTAGTCCACACTAACATGCTCGAGCCTGCGCGCAATGCACTGTAAGTCATGAGTAGAGATGGTGGTATACCACGACAATTATTTGTGCCAACATATCCGTGAAAACACTGTGGTTTCTTGCGATATGTATGATTGGGTGAAATAGCCTACTTCTGACACAACAAAGCTGACTGCAGACAAATAATAGGCATCAAATATTAAAATAGCGGGGCTCTTATTGGTTCAGTCAAATAGGGCAACAATCGAACGCCAGTAATCGTCTGATAAGTCAAACGTACGTTGAAACACAGCAAACAGTCAAGTTTTCCCGCGATAAACCTTCATCTCTAAGGATGGTTCATCACGGGTAAACTTGACTGTTTGCTGGATTTCAATACACGTTCAACCTATTACATTACGGGCTTTAGATTGGACGTGAAGCTGTTGCCCTATTTGACTGAGCCAATAAGAATACCAATATTGTAATATTTGATGCCTGTTATTAGTCTGCAGATAGCTAAGTTGTGTCAGAAATATATCACCGAATCATATATGTTGCAAGAAACTACAGTGTTTTCGAAGCTATGTTGGCACAAAACATTTTCGCGATATACCATCATCTATAGTCATGAAACTTTTAATAAAATAACGGTGCGTTTTCAAGCCAACGCTCAGCTCATTTTTCGATCCTCTAGATGTGATGGCTGTTTCCCGAAAATATTGACACCACTTTCCAACACCTATACAGATCTCACTACGCCATATTGTTTTACGTCATGCGAGGCACGTGTAGTATATGGATGCATTGAGACCTGTGACGTCATACCACCGAACAGAGCGTAGCGTCCTGATTGGATGTTTCTGAAGACCGAGGTGAGAGTATATAGCACAGGTTACAGCGGTCGGGCGACGACGAGTCTTTGTGGGGAAACTGAAGGTAGACAGGGAACTAGCCGTGGGCAATGTCCAGACCAGTAATTAGACCGGAGCGTACGTTCTGCCTTCTCGCGGTAGTCAGCCCCCCTGGCGACCTTGCTCTCGGCTATCTGGTCTACCTTGGCTGCATAACATAACACCTATAGTCTGTACAGTAGAAGTTTGCCTGATTTTAACATTTCTCTTCTGACAACACCTACATTGTGTTGCCCCTTCTAACCATCCTGACTTCCTGGAAAAACATGGTGTCTAAAGGCCTGCTTAGATACGCTTTTAACATCAACACAATCAGCACGGAGCACAGTATACCGCCCGGTCTGTCACAAACCACGTCACTCCGCTACATACATACCTCTATTATTATCTTTTAAAACATTTGGAACCCTGTCTTTCCCTCGGTGCACTATGCTACTATTAAGGCCTTGCTCGGTAGTTTATTTGCACACTGGTGCAAGTGAAGCGAATAATTGCAACAGGATGCTTCGAAAAAAACTGTAGATTGTGCACAGTTGTATGTATGATCGTACATATGACATTTCTTCGGTACTCGTGGGAACAGCATAGAAAAATAACTAAAAATTACAATCAACAGTAAAAAACATTTTTAAAAACTAGCTTTTATTTGTATGCTCTAAAAAGAAGAAAACTAAATTCAAATTAAATCAAGTCAATAAATATATTACTTTGCACAATTTATGCTATATAAAAGCATGTTGCGAGATTTACCAGTGTAGATAAACAGGATTATAATATGTAACTTGATCTTGTAAGTAATTGTAAGGAGGAGAAAAGTTATTTTTTATAAAAAAAAAAGGTAAATCTCGCGACAAGCTTTTATGTAATATAAATTGTGTAACATAATAAATTTAAAGCTTTGATTTTATTTCAAGTTTATTTATTTTTTTATGCAAAGCATTTAAATTAAAAGCTTGTTTTTAAACATTTAACTATTAATTTATAAACGCGTATCGGCCGAGGTTATGTACACTGTTCGGCGGCCTGGGTATGTCACCCTTAAACCATGGGTTCCTTATGATAAATGCAAGTCAAGTTTACTGGACATTTCCTTCCCCGGTACTATGTGTAAAGATGTAATGTAAATTATTTAATTAAATTAAAAATGAACGTCAAACCGCGCCCGCACTAAAATAGTAACCGGGTGAGCAACCCAAACAGACCGTCCCCCTTCTTAGCACGGCAGTAACGTTTTAACAATGTAAAACGTAACTTGGTAAGTTACAGCACAATAAAAACTGTACTGAAAAAAGAAACTAGAATGATAAACATGTAGAGAATACATGTTCCCACGGAGGTGAGAAAAATCTGCAGTTGCCGTCGTAGTGGCCACATCAATCTCGCGGCGAAGGATAACCGGCTTTTATTTGCAACGCCCCCATTGCAGAGAAACTGGAAAATCGCCCTGGACAGCGAGCGGCTTTGGCTCGCTTCGCCTGGACCAGCGGCTACAGTAGGGGAATTTCCATGCATGCCGAACCAACCCAAGTCAAGTCTTCCACTTCCAGGTAGTTCCCCAACACGGGGCACAGATGAACGTACAACAAATATCGATGGCCCAGTTCAAAAGGAAAACAACTAAAAATTTCCAGTTTTGAGTAAAATGTATAGGTCTAGAGAAAGATTTCCGCTTGGTCGAAAAATTTGTTAACTTACATATTTGATGGAGGAAATTTGAAGCAAAAGTAGGCTACAGAGGCAAAAATTTAATGTGTTGAAAATGTATGTAGTCTGCCTTTGCTGAAATCATCATTAGAAATGATGGTATATCGCGAAAATAGTTTGTGCCAGGTTACCCTTCAAGACACTGTAGTTTCTTGCAACATATATGATTAGGTGATATACACCTGACACGGCGTAGCTGTCTGCAGATCAGCAACAGGCATAAAATATTACAATAGTGGCATTCTTATTGGCTCAGTCAAACTAGGGCAACAACTCCACGTACAAGCGACAGCCAGTAATCTTCTGGTAAACTGAACGTACGTTGAAACCCAGCAAACAGTCAAGTTTTCCCGCGGTAAACCATTATCTCTTATCATCATACTTTAAAATAAAAGAAATACAATTTCTACAACTTTACTGGCAATTAGAATAAAATTCCACATTATTGAAACAAGGGAATTCACAGGTTGTTTTTTCTTTCCACCTGGGAAGAGTGCATTTCTGTCTGTGTGTTGGTGAGCCAAACTGAAAAAAAAAAAAAATCAATTTTTTGAGTTGATTCACTATTGAACTGGGCCATCGATATGATCACTTCACAAGGCAACACAAGCCAAGCAAATGTGTGCAGCCGTTGCTCCAGTACGGAGACCAAAGCACACATTTATATCCTCGGAACTGTCGTGGAGTTATGACTGATTTAAAATGTGGTCCACTCTGTAATAAAATGTAACAGAGTAGCTATACAGTAACTTTGTATTCTAAGTTGAATTTAAATACACTACGTACACACATGGTTAGATAGAGTGCAATATCTTTAAACACCTGCACCGCTGTTTTCTAGAAACTTTAAAAAAAATTAACGAATTGGTCTTATTTAAGACACTACCAATTTAATCCTGTTTCAGAGATCTTCGCAGTGCTAGGAGAGAGCGCCTTGCCGTGCCACGCCCCGTCACCTCACCCCCTCCACCCCCTTCCAAACCAAACGAGTACCCAGTGACGTCAGCCAGATGGACATGGAAGAGCACACCAGCCGATACAGTAACATCATTGAAAAGCACGAGGTAGGACAATTACCGAAGTTGCTCCAAACGCCTAGGACCTCTGTGTTGGGTTCGAGTCTTCTCTAAGATAGGAGAATGATATAAATGTGACGGCACAGAGACTAAACAGGGTGAGTCAGGATGGAGTGTAATTTTGCGGGATGATACTGCTTATGAAAAAAATCGAAAATGTGTGTTAAACTTGTCAGTAAAGTTAATTAAAGTGGAAGTGCTGCTACCTTGAAAATCGACTATCACACACACACACACACACACACATTATATATATATATATATATATATATATATATATATATATATATATATATATATATATAGACACACACACATACATACAGGTTGTTCATAAAAAACGCCGACAAACTCCGACAGGTGATTCCTTGTAAAAAATAAAGCAGGAAATATGTACGACACTTTGTACGTAATCGTGATATTAAAGGAGTAATTCTCATTTGAAAATAAAATTTTAAAACATTTATTTCCCCATAAGCCGAACAGTGATCGACGTAAACGGACAAAACTGCAGGATATTACTTCAAGACAATAAGGCCGACAAACCAACAGTAAGCGTTAGTTGCTACCTTCTACCCTTTGCGAAAATAAAAGGGGTGGCCGCCCTTAAATTGCTGACAACTATTTTATCGTCAGGAAAATCCCACATTTAAGAGTGAATTAATTATTGGGAAATGTGAACATAGTAATAAAAAAGGTCCTCTTGTATCGACTATCTAGGACGCATAGTTTTCGTGCAAAACGCACGCCAAGTTTTGGCGTGATGAAACACAGCCTAGTGTGTAGGCAACACTTCGTACACGAGTGTCCGGTTTATTCCGCAGCGCCGTACAGACGGCGGTGGACATTCGCTGTAAATATCACGTACCGTAGCTTAAATAGGTCACGAAACCGTACCCACTACTTTGTTCCTGGCAGAATTTGTTTTCGTGTGTTTAAAAAAAAGATAAGTGTGCAAGTGAAATAAATACATCTTGGGTACAATGCACGAAGCATGAAGTTAGACATTTAAACAGTTTATGTAATTCTGGCACTACTGTAAAGTGTAGTGGAGTCGATACTGTTTTCAGTAACTGTCAGATATTGCCGATACCAATACTGATACTGCATTGAGAAGGAAAAATAACATTATTGCAGGAGTAAGAAATTAAAAATTTAATTTTCAAACCACGTCGTCAAAGAAAACTCTAATTATCTTAGTTTTTATTGTTTTAGTCTAACTTACTTTTAAGATGAATAAAAATCTACGAACCACAAACTAGTCGACGACTCAAACATATGCGGGCGTGTGATGAAGGATATGGTTTACTTTTTGGTATTGTGCATAAACGTCATGAAATTTTGGTTAACAATTGACGTCAGGAATAGATGAACAAATAGCCACCAAGACATTTAAATGTGTAAAGTATTCGTGACTGTGACATTCCTATGCACATTTTTCTCTACCAGAAAGTTGTGTTGAAAATTGTGCAACACGCAAAGAGAGAAGAAAAAACTTGGAATTTTAAGGGCATGGGCCAGAGTTTCTTCGCATTTAACGACAGTTATTTTTTAAAACATACATGGGAGCCGATATCGTAAAATCGCTTCGTAACTTGGTTATGGCTGATTTAAACTGCATACTCTAATTTTGTCGAGTCAGAAGACTACAAAATAGTTGCTAATTAGTTAATTAACAAAATTTCCTTTTAATTTATGAATTAGCTATACTCATCATACAGTTAGTCTCGAAAAATTACATTGCTAAGTAAAACCAATTTGCAAAAAAGTTACGAAGCAATTTTACGATATTGACTCTTGTATGGATTTAAAAAAAATAATTCTTTTGAAAGCCGAGAAACTCGGGCTGAAGCCGTTAAGCTCTTCCACTTCAAAAGGAGTGGGCGCTTTGGATTTATCGGTACCGAAGCAGCCCTGCTGTAAATTTGTAGAGTAAGTGTTAGGTTAAAAATACTCCATCATTAGAATCTCATATAAGTTACGTGATTTTTGTCAGTAGTGATACGTCAAACACCTTTATTTTACTTACCCTAACACGCGAACCTAGAGTTGTACCTATCTGGTCTTTAATGCACATTTCCTAAATGTCAATTATACCATTCAAGCATGTGAAAACAAATGCCACATCAGTATTACGCAAGCAGTGCAGCACTGTGTTATTTTACACGCCGTAAAGGTTTATTGCAGTAAATATATTTTTGTTATCTAATATGAAAACTCGTTAACTATTAAGTTACATTTAAGGCTCTACTTTGAAACAATTTATGTTAATGGTGTGTGTGTTTAATACTGGAAGAATTAATAGCACATGTTAACAAACAACAAACACATTTTAACGTGAATCGTAATACATATTCGAGAAGAGACTGCCCCACCCATCTCCATTATTGTAGACAACCGTTTGTGCTGACACGGACATGAAAATGCTTTGTGTAATGTAGCAGCTTTCTTGTGCAGTTTAACGAACATAATAAATACTCATATTGTTTCACTTGCACACTTACCATTTTTTTTCCAAAAAACACAAATTAAGCTAGGAACAAAGAGGTGGTTACGGTTTTGTGACCCATTTAAGCTACGGTACGTGATATTTACAGTGAATGTCCACCATCCTCTGTGCGGTGCTGTGGAATAAACCAGACACTTGTGTACGCTGTGTTGCCTACACGCTAGGCTGTGTTTCATTACGCCAATACTTGACGTACGTTTTGCACGAAAACTATGCGACCTAGACAGTCGATACAAGAGGACCTTTTTTTATTACTAAGTTCATATTTCCCAATAGTTCACTCTTAAATGTTGGATTATCCTGACGATAAAAAAGTTGTCAGCAATTTAAGGGAGCCCACCCCTTTTATTTTCGCAAGGGTAGAAGGTATCAACTAACGTTTACTGTTAGTTTGTCGGCCTTATTATCTTGAAGTAATATCCTGAGTTTTGGCATTTTACGTCGATCACTGTTCGGTTTATGGGGAAATCTAAGTTTTAAAATTTGATTTTCGAATGCGAAATACTCCTTTAACATCACGATTACGTACAAAGTGTTATAAATATTTCCTGCTTTATTTTTCACAAGAAATCACCTGCCGTAGTTTGTCGGTGTTTTTTGTGAACATCCTGTACATATCAAATAAAAAATAAGATACCACTTTAAATGAACCGAAAACAATCTGATTAGTTTCAAAACAATGAAAGACCAAGAAGATTCAGGCTTTATTTATAAAAAAAAAAAAAAAAAAAAAAAAAAGAGAGAGAATTTAAAGCCGGTTTTTTCAGGGAAGCATTCCTCCCATAATTTTCACTTCACTGACTAGTAGAAAAAAATACTTACTGCCCCGCAAGCTAACACCACAAAAATTAACTCGCACCATCTTGTATATATAACTGCAGTGATTGCGAGGTGTGAAGGTAGAATATAGGACGAGCTATCTTGTTGACAGAGACAGGGATGGCGGCAGATGAGACAGTGATGGCAAGGAGCGACACAGGAGCAGCTCAAAGAGTGACGGCAATGTAGCGACAAGTGTGTGCGGCGGCGGAAGAGTTGGAGAGTGCGTGGACCGTACATTTGCGTGCGTGAAACTGTCGAGCAGGTTAGACTAGCAGGAAAGACGATCGCGACAACTGCTGTAATTTATAAGAAACATAAAGTATTGAGTAACTGTTATAATATGAGGGCTGCATTTTATTAGCAAGGCATTCTGTACGGGAGCTCTTGAAGATTCAAGATAAGTGTCGGAAAGACAATGTCCTTCACGTAATCACACATAAAGAAGTCAAGTGATGTCTAGCCAGACGATCACGGAGACCAGGAGAAGGCACCATTCAACCTATCCCACGATCGAAAGAATAAATGTTTTTTTTATCTAACATTTTGCTCGAAAATCTTAATTTGGTACTTCGAGAAGCATTTCAAATGCACATGGACCAACAACTCCCAAAATTCGTGCAATTACTTTTCTTCCTGGAGCATGGGGAACGAATGAGTGTGTTCAACTTGTTTTTTACTCGTAACTCTGCAAGACAAGAATTCGCACAAAGTAGAAGAGACAACCATCCAGTACACAAAAGAAAAATGCATTGAACACTAATTAGTAGAAATCAATAGAAAACGAGCAATGGTCGTGAGTAGCCAAACACATTTAGTTTATAAATGTGATAAGACTATTCCATACTTCACCAAAGTGCTTGTCGCATGTTCAAGCCGCTGAATAACGGCAGATAGAAATTTACTTGAGAACTGCTCAACGTACATGATACATGCGTAGGCACATTTAAAAACCTTTACATGGGTATATACCCATTTCATGTCTCCTACTTATTTGTAAGGCTTACTTTCTTGGTCTTTTCGCGGTCCTTTATAAGTATAAACATCTTGGCAAACCTTTACCCTTAATTGTACACATACAATGATACTATCACCACTGAATGTCTTATTGACGAGCACGATATCGACGAGAAAACTTGACCCATTTCAGCTACTTGCAACTTGCACCTACACGTACGATGAGACATGATACATGTGCTTCGGTCGCTCTATGCACTTTCGATATTTAGCTTCGGAAGCGGAAATAAGTCCAGCAGCACCAACTTTCAGGGTTTCATCAGTCCTGTACTAAGTTTGGGGACGAAATACGGGTCTTCCACTCTCCACAACACAATTCAAATCAATTTACTATGGCGTTACTTTTATTGCTATTGTCCATGTACGTAATAGTAGCAGTAACATATTGGATGGTGCGTCACTAACCTAGTTTATCGTTGTAGGTGAAAAACGTGTGCAGAAGTTACGTTTGTTATGCCACCATCAAATTGTAGACGTTGGTAAAAACTTCAGTGCCAAGTGCTAGAAGAACCGTGTCATGAGCAATAACGCCAGCAGATTGTCATGACGAACCTTATGGCGTAAGAACAAGTTTCAGCTTAGCCAATTGTCATATGTAACGTATAAAACCCTCGCAGTTCTAACATTGGCAGATGCTTCATTTAGCGTACATAGGCGTGTTGATATGCTGGTGTTAGTTGATATAGATAGTGAGGCAATGACTGGGGCCAAAGTACCAGTCAAACCTTATCTATTCCATTCAATGTCTGGCTTGCAACTGGGAAGACCCTTTGTAAGTCACATGGAACTAGTCTTACACCTATGTCTTTTTAAGTACGAGTTCAGTAACGGAACTGACAAAATTCTGGAAAATTGAAGAGACTCTGAAAACACAGTTTAAATCCGAGGATGATCAGTTCTGTGAATAGCCTTTTTATTTATTTATTTATTAAATGTACACCAGAGCGCCAAAATTACCGATACATTCCGCTCGTTAGTACAGAAATACTTTGCAATATACATTGGTTAGATAAGATACCTGGAAGAAAAATTTCACACAGTACCTAAACTGGCATGAGCAAATGAGTATGAAGCATGAAAGCTGGATATTAGTTTCATTTCCATGTACACCATTCCACATCATGAAATATATGACGGACACAAGTACTACAACCTAAAGTACATGGCGTTTACGGTACGCTAAATATATATGAAATTTGAATAATGTGCTCAGGATTGATTGTAATCATTAGTTGAGCATAGAAAAAGTTTGTATTAATTTTTGTATTTGGCCAGTTATACAGATGTTTTCACAATGTACAGTCATATCCCGATTTATCCAGACGACTACAGATATCAATGTGTTCTATAGCGAATTTCTATTGACGATAAAATTGGACTGATAGACATAACTAAAGTATCTATGGATTGGCATTCTCTTATTCTCAGGCAGTTGGAACTCTGTAACAACCAGCTCTATCCAAAGACAGCGCAAGTGGTACAATGCGACATACACAGCCCAGCCATTGTTATTACAGTAGCCGCACTTAAAATCGGTGCAGTTTTTCAAGGGAGAACTTGTTTCCATCCTTGGTCTAGGTGCCTAAAAAGTAGTATGCTAAAACAAATGGTTTCCAGAAAATAATTCCTGCACAGCATTGTGAGACTTGCATATTTTTGATGGAGAGCCCAGCCCTGTGTTAACGATACTAAATGTTCACTAGTGTCTTGATTATGATGCATTTACATTTATGCATGTTTTCCTGATTTATCAGTAACCAAACAAGGCATAGCTCAACTGTTCGATCTTTTGGCTGGGCCTTGGTAAACATATTTCTTAAAAGATGGTGTGGCCATTAGGACGGGATTGGAATGAACCAATCATAAGCAATATTGTTGACAAATGATGAATATTAATAAAAGATTATTATATTCCATCATTGGTTTAAAATCCCCAGGTATGTTTACGTCCCCGACGCTTTGAGTACACACTTTTATGGCTTACAGCAGTAATTTATCTTAGGGCAGAATACAGTAAAGCTTTGAGCAAGCACACTAAGCTACATTTAATTCAATGGCTGCATAACAAAACACACATTCAGATGTCAGGCTTAAATTTCCACTCACTATATTGGTAGGCAGGCAGCTGGATTATGCTGAAATAGTAGCAGATGTCCAACTCAGCATGTGAACAAATTCAACCACTCTGAAATATTCACCCCAAAAGCACAAGTCTTGTTGTTAACAGTATGTCTGAAAATTAGACATAGTGTCAAATACTTGGCGAAGTGTGTATTCTGCAAGCAACTCTGCAGACGTGGACTCGAGGAGTTCACTCAAGTTGCTGGTAGTGATGTACAGCACATTGTGGTTTCAAGACATACTGGTAAAAGAGATATCAGAACAATTGCTTCGTGAGGCCGAGTCTTGTGTCTTATGAATACAGCTCTATACAGGTACGTGTTCTAGTAATCGAAAACAATGAAAAATGGTAAAAACATTTAAAGACAATTTTTTCTGTGAAAAGAGTGGCAGCCTGCCATCATCCTCAAGTCTACAGATGCCTTTACAAAGAAATTGTACCTTAACTTTTATTACCGGAACAATTAAGACGTTCAATAAGTAATTAAATTATAGATTCTGTTTGCCCAAGAGCATTTATTTTCAAATGAGAGAAAAACTACTTAAAAGGGTGAATATTATATTTATTCCAGAAATGCGAGCATTTTAATAAACACCATAAGTGTTGTTAGTATGAGAGGGCAATGTTGTAATTCATCATTGTCTAAGAGAGAAACACCCAATTCTAACTTATAGTAAATTTCAACTGGCATCACTAATAATCGATTTTCTACACGTAGATACCTACATGCTGAACCGGAATCTACTCACTCCTTAATTCAAAGATAATTTTCAGTGCTACGAAATCGACATTAGCCGGTTACAGATACATAAATTCATTCGATGGTTAAAAATAAATTTTAATACCAATTTTGTTGGGTGTATTACACAATTTGACAACTATACATCACACGATGCTTAAAAGGCAATCCCAGTGTCTCAGCCGCATGTATGCAATCCGCTTTAATCCTATATAAATCAAGGTTAATCTTACTATCGCTATATCAATAATAGTATTACGCATATAAAAATTGTATTAGCATTTTATTACAGATGCAGTCGTTCTTAGTAGAGCTGCGTTCTGGAAAATCTAGATAACATATGGTTACATTACCAACGTGATACAAAAAAACTATTTGTAAAATTTGTAGTCACCCATTCTTTACACTTCGCTTCAGTGAACGCACCGAAAATATGGATTGTGTATTTCATAAAACGCGAAGATACTCTCGATCTGTGTAATACTCTTATTGCTATAGCGATAGTAAGATTAGCCTTGATTTATATCGAGTTAATGCGAGTTGCATACATGCGCCTGAAACACTGGAACGCCTCTTTAATTTCTTCTTTTGTTTCGTCTACTAAAATAATCCTGCCTCTACTGTACACATCCGTTGTGCATCATCCATCATTTTGGATGGGCGGAATATTAAGAATTTTTTCACCACCCAAGAGATTTTTAATACGACCATATTTGGTACTGTGTCTGAGACATGTTTCAGTCTCACTGTAATTTAAAACACAAGTGAAGAAAATAAAAAAACTAATTGGTAAAACTAAAAATTGAAATCGGAAACTGACACTGTTGGCAATTAAATAATTTAACAGTACAGTAAATAATACAATGTATCCTTGCAAATAAAAGTAAGATAATAAATCCTCAGTGTCCAGCCATATTAGGGATCAAACTATCTACCTAACAGTGAAATAAAAAGTGTTATTCACAGATTTAATACAACACATTCGCACCCATCCCTGATTTTGCTAAAAAGAAAGAGACAGAGAGAGGGGGCCACTAGTTAGGAAAACCAATACATATACACATAAGAGCAAATAAAAATATATCTGGGAAAGGTTATGGATTAGTAACGAAGTATCCGTTTCTGAGGATACACAAAAGGAATTCCCACTACGAAGCTGACATGCGGGATTTCAAGCACGATAATCATGCACATATGCGGTCAAATATTGTATACCCTCTGGTGCCGGTGATGTGCACAGGTTGCTCCTTAAGAGGGCGTGGTACATAATTCAACGCTAAAAGCATTAATCTATAACTGTAGGTTTCTTGAAACAAATTTGCGAAAATTAAACAATAGCAACACTAGACAGTAGTTTTAGCCAACTCTTTGAACAAAATAGTTTCCAGTGTTACGAAGTTCTGAGGCACAATCTCTGACGCCGGAACCTCTTGTATTTAACTGAGGCGCATGAGATCGCGCGTAACGAGTAGTAATTCTGGATAAATATTTACTCATAAAGTTGGAAAATACCATTATCAAGGATTGTCATTGAGTATTTAACCCATATAAGCTTCGAATAAAGCGTAGGAATCAACTGAAGTTTTCAGCGCTTATTTGTCTACCACGCACTCTTAAGGACGGTCGCGTAGCAAACCTGCATAATTTATAAATATTTGCACGGCATAGTGTTCGTTTTATAGACGTTACTTGTGACTACACTTTCTACTTCTAAATTTTTTTTTAACTCTCATAGTTTTCCCATGACGACATGAAAAAGTCAAAATTTGCAAGTTACAGGAACATAGGGATAGCAAAAACCAAGAGACTTACTCGAATGAAATAATTTAGCATACACTAAAGTTAGATATTATCCACCATATGTAAAAAAAATTAAAAAATACACAATGAAATTTCTTTGTACTTTAAAAAATCTTAAAAATTAAAATTTACTTTATCAGGGTGTCCAGTGAAAGTGGATTTCAAATTTCCCTGACATTTCCCTGTTTTACCTGACAAAGTTAGGATTTTCCCTAACATTTCATTTATTAAAAATTAAACGTTTACCTATTAAAGTGTGAATCAATTTTGGATGTGTCAACTACCACCCCATGATAGCAGCAGTATTTTCACTGTTGCCAATCCGCAGGTGGTAGTAATATTGTCACTGCTGCCACCACACTTCTTCGTTTAAGAATTGTATCCACTAACATAGCCACTTTAGCATGTGTTCACCGTAGAGTAATGGGATTAGACGTGTTAGTAATGTCTGGGAATGTACGTTCGAATTTGTCTTCTGTCAATAAAATGTTTACGCTTATTTATTTTACAAATTGTATTCTGTATATTGCATTGCATTTGACAATTATTAATTATAAACCTTATATTGTACTCGAAAGTAATTACCAGTATGTCCATTCCACAATACAGTTGCATTAGGTAAAAGGATTTTGCAAAGTCTTCTCAAACTGCAAATATTTTGTAAAAAAAATATAGGCCTTGTTCCAACAGGCATTTGCTGCTTAAATATTCACACAATTCGATTTTATCTTCAAAATTATGTGAATACTTTAAATTATGTAGTTTGTCGGCCTATTTATAAAGTGTGGAAAATACTAAATAACAGATTGGCAAATTGCATCCATAGTAATCTATTTCAAACATTTTAATAAACTGACAGTTGTCTCTATTGTAATAAACAATTTTATTCCATGCCCATAACAAATATAGAGGAATAGAGGGGAAAGATCTGCAGAAATGTTCAGGGCACAATAGTTGGATTCACAATGCACCGACAAGTCCAACACAACAAAAGCTGAACAGCAACCAATAAAAACCAGGTCATAATGATGTCAACCCGAAAGAAAATTTGTACTGCTCCAAAGTCAGACAAAACAAGATTTAGGTCTAATTTCTAATATTCTTAGTGTTGGGTCTTGCAGGGAAAGTACAAAACAAAATATATACTTGTGATTAACAAGACTTGGTAAATTTTACTTCATAAGTAAGTTAGGTTCAACATAATGTAATAATTTATACAATTTGTGCTATGCACACACAAAAAAAGGATAATATATACCTAATATGTCTCCAGTCATATGAGCAGTTTTCAATAAAAACATTTAATAACCTAGTTCACTAAATGTAACTGGACTTCAATTCATTTTCATGCCATGTACTATTTTCTATTTGTTTGTAAAAACAAGCAACATCTGCGTTTTGAGGAAAATAAACCTTTTTGAAACTTGCGTGCAATAAAATAACTACAAGTTCGCAAGCTTTCGCGGCTGTTGTATATTTACTATATACATAACCTATACACATAATTACTCACACATCACTATGAAAACTTTCACAAAGCAATGATATAACACATTAACTAGACCTATCCAGCATGGAACACAAAGACAAGCTGTCATTACTCGGATGCGTGCCATGTTGACCATAGACGGACGAGGACCTCTAGTGATAATTAATTATTATTTACTCAACCAAGAGTATTAAATGTGAACCAGTGAATTGTTAAGCAATGCTGCATTGTGTCTGGAATAAACATGACCAAAAAATTCCAGACAATTTTTTGAAAATCCCTGACTTTTCCCTGATTTTTCCCTGACGCACAAAATTCCATGACTATTCCTTGTTTTCCAGGTTTTCCAGGTCGCTGGACATCCTGTTTATTAGTGACAATTTAAAAAAAAGTCAAAAAGACTTTGTTGTGCGTTTTCAAATGTTTTAGCATATTGACCACAACACCCTAAATTCAGTGTAAATTATTACATTCGAGTAAGTCTATTACATTCGAGTAAGTCACTTGGTTTTCGTTATTCCAATGTTCCCGTAACTTGAAATTCTGACTCTGTGGAAAAACTATTGAGAGATAACAATGTTTACAAGTGGTAAATGTAGTCACTATTAACGTCTATAAAACGAACAATATGTCAAATGATGGTACATGAAAACAGATGCAGTATAGGTAGTTCAGGATAAAATGAACACTTTTGAAATGCTAGATACAGTTTCCCTTTCACATAATTTATAGTTAACTGTTAATTTTTAATATAGGGAAAGTAACCTATGTGACAACCGAAGTGTATAGATTGTACCATACACAAAAGGTAATGTCTGGGGTCACAATGTGTAAGATTTTCAAATTATTATTCTAGACAAGACGTTTTTTTATCTCGCAACAGAGTATAGTAAGAGCTTGACCGTGTCATGTTCGGGGGGCAGATATAAAAAGAAATGGAGAGGAGAAGGTAGCAGGCAGACAGGTAGGGACATAGGTGCCGCGGGGGCAGGCGGACTGGTCCACAGATACTTGTTGGGGGGTGGAGGAGGGGGCAGTGGACAATGTGCTCCAGTACCAAGGTCGAGTAGCGGCGGCTGCGGCCGTGACGCGAACAACGTCCAGCTGGTTCCTCTAGTGAGCTCGAACTGCCTATCTCTTACCACTTACAACCGCGTCTACAGCACATGCAGTTCCATAAACTATCCTACTGAATGTTCTACGTACTCAGATTACACCTGGGATGCATATATTAAAAACTTCAATACAAATAATCCGGCACATAAACTGCAAACTGTCCCTTAAAAACTACAAAATAATGATTCCCAATTAAATTTGATTTTTAAATACGCCGGGAAACTGACAAGAAAACAAAATGAACACAAAAGTGAACTACTAAAATATTGTTTTTTTTTTTCTAAACCGTTACAGTATCACTGTGAACACTGCCGGCCAGTACCTTACTTAAAATATACGCAGTTGCAGCAATGCTGAATACTGATTCTCACTTGACAACTAAACACCAAATATATAAGTACAGTAGTTGTCTGTAGAACACTGCAAATTACTGTTAAAGAAATGTAGAACTCGTTAGAAACAGTTTCCAGAAGAAAAAATTGGTCGGAAAGGCACAATTCAAATTGGATATGAAAAATAATGTTTACAATTTTTAACTCAGAAAAAAATCTTGTTCACACTAACGTTGTTTATTAACTGTAGTTGCAGTAAATGGGATTCTGAAATAAATGCCATTAAGCTTACAGCATTATTTGAACATTTTTCTCCCTTAGTAAACCCAAAGCATACTTTCAGTAAAACTTACAGAAACACCTAACAGTTGTATCTAAATAACTTTTATAAATTTCAGAACTATCACAAATTTCCCAGACATTTACCTGATAACCATACTTCCCTGACTTTTCCAGGTTTTCCCTGTTTTCCAGGTTGCCGGACACCCTATGATACTAAGCACAAAGGCGTTATAAAATGAACTGTACTACCCAGATTATTGCATGATGACAGACATGAAGGGAAAGGTATGGTACTCAAAATGAAGGAAAATGCGGAGTAAAAACTCCATTAGTCTCGAACACGTTTTGCGTTCAACGCAACCACGCCAAATTCCCGAACATGTAAGCTGGCTTAGTGCGAATACACGGGACTTCCTTGCGGAAGGCTAAGGGTTTAATACCCAACCATACAGCCATTCTATGTCTGTTTTTTTTCCCCAATCACTCGCGGTAAGTGCTGGGGCGGTTACCCGCTCAGGTCGCCTTGCAGTGAGCAGAACTTCGGTCGTCACACGATTATTAGAAAACGCTCGAAGTGCGTTAAGAGATTTCTACTTAGAAATTGTATTCAAAGAACGTTGCATATGTGTATACCCATTTCAAACTCATCACTACACATTAAAGTACATTTTCTAGCGCCCGAAAAATTTCAAAATTTCGCGTTTTATCGATTTTCAGGTAGCAATATTTTAAACGATATATGCGTGTACAATACAACTTTATCTTAAATAAATGTCATAAAATGATAAGAGTCGCCACTGAACGTCTCACAGAGGCGAGATGTCGACGAAATAACCACATGCCAGTTCAGTGACTTGCGCCTGGATGTTGAGGGTACTGTGTACTGGTTTCAGATCTCCGCGTTTGACGCGTGGGAACATCGGAGATATAAGAGCCAGAGCACCAGTCTCCACGATAGGCACATGGTCTCTATTCCCAGCGCTAACCTGGCGTGCAATGTTTTCGTACAACTCATTTTCCTGTGGGACTTAAGTGGTGAACGTAAAATTTTATTTTTGCATATTATGAAGTAAAGACGCGCCTTATTTTACAAATTTACGGATTCAGGTCGTATTTTCAGAGTTACAGCAGTTTAAAAAATGCCGTTTTTAGCCATTTCCAGAGACCCCAAAATCATGTTGCTAACAAGCATACTGAATTTTCAAAAAAGTGGCAAACGTTGTTTCAAGCGGGTTATTTTCATAGATAACAACAAAAAGAATAAGTTCGGCTGTTTCGCGTAAAAAAAGTATTGGCGTGACACTCCACATCACCGTCCAACAGCTAAGTACACAGTCCTCTTAAAGGTAGACGTGATGGCGTACTGTGTCGTCCTTACAGCATCCGCACTTCAAGGCAGCTGCCTTAATACAAGCAATAACCATATCTCTTGTTCCTGAATCTCTGAGCCACAGATCAGTCCCTAGCGACATCGCTGTGTGCCCATCACCAGTCCCTGAGGATAAAATAGTAGGGCATTCACATCTCAAATAGAGGGCATTTTAATAAATAAATAAATAAATAAATATATATATATATATATATATATATATATATATATATATACGTATATACATACTAGCCGGCCGGATGCGGCGTTGCCCGCGTGAAATTATGTAATGTAAACAGTAACTCTGGATAAAATATGTGATGAAGGCATTTAACAGCCAGCGTACTCAAATAACAGTGAACTATAAATTATTGTCTTAGCTCAGTGTAAAGAGCGCGCGTACTATGCTCGTATGATCTCATAGTAATTCCCATCGCAAAGTCTTGCACGGGACACGAACCCGTAACTCCACCCCTTCCACACCACAAACTTTATATAATACCTGTGTGAATGTTAAAGGCGTGCCGTGATAATTCTTTCGTACGTACAGGCTACAGTCCAAATATGTTTTATTTATGAGTAGGTTGGCAAAAAGAAACGACTGTTGAGTTATTTCTCCGTGATCATTCTCATTTTCCGGGAGACTGTAACATTTTACTGCTTTTCACCTACTTAATTTTCGAATTTCATAAAAACCGGAATTCGATTTGTATATATTTACACAAGCTTCATTCTTATCAAAAAATCATCTCGATATCTCAACGGGTATAAGCGGTACAGATGATTATCTGAAATCACATTTAATTTTTTTTAAATCCTGGTAGTAGGCCTATTATTTATATATATATATATATATATATATATATATATATATATATATATATATATATATATATATATATATATACGTGGGAATTATTTTAAAGCAAAAACCATTTCAATATTTCCATTGGTTTAGGAGATAAGTGGGATTAATATTAAAAACACGTTTTATTTTTTTTAAGAGCTTTCAAGGACGAATTTCGAAAAATTGTAAAAATACTTTTTAGATATTTACTTAAGGATCATTTAAAAAATCACCTCACTATCTGAAATGGTTTAGGAGAAATCATGGAGTAATGAAAAACACATTTTACGGCTTTTCACCCCCTTAATTTTCGAATTTCGCAAAATCGAAAAATTCGCCAATATGTATTTCTTTGGGCAATATTATGAAGTTAAAAAAATTATGATAGCATTCCCGGTTAGTGAGATATCAAGGATTCTTTTAAAACACATTTCACCCCTTTCACCCCCTTAATTATCGAACTTCGAAAAATCCTTTCTTGTGGGTGCCTACGGGGCAAGGGCAAGCTTCCCTCAAAATTTCATGGTTCTAGGTCCAGCGGTTTGGGCTGTGCGTTGATGAGTGAGTGAGTGAGTGAGTGAGTGAGTGAGTGAGTGTGTCAGGACACTTCATTTTATACCTATATTAAGATAACGCAATGAATATTTTATTACAGGTGAACTATTAATATTAGACGGCAACGCGGTTGGTATTTCAATAGCTGTGAAAGTTTTAGTGTTACTGAGATCGGAATAACAATATCGTGATAATTTCACGCGAATGACGTTCAAAAGTTCAACTAAGTGTGCGGCTTACCACGCACTTCAAACACGTTGCAGAGTGTTCGTAAACACATTCTTTATTATGAAAGTATTCCGCATGCGCCCATTGTGTCCAAGTCCGAGAAGAAAACACTTTTCGGGAGAGTGTTCAGCGCTTGGATCATTGTGGCGAAGCGGCATTTGATGAGCATATGGTCGCTGTAATAGCTACGTCGCTTCTGCGTCTCTAACGCGCACCCTCAAGAGTTAATGGACGCAAGATTATTTTTTACGCTTGCGGCACGGAAACGGGGAAGGCGATAAGTCGAATATGACACTCCCGTCAAACACCGCATCGCCTCTATGCGCGAAGGACTAAACTAGCTAGAAGTGTTTTCATATGAACAGTTTTTTAATGGGACTTCAAGAGATGACCCTGTTATTTTATTTGTGGAAAGTACGTGGCAAAGTCCTATGCAGGTTTCTATGATTCTGTTTTACGATTACGGTTGACATTTTTTCAGCTACAGAAGAGTGAAAAATCATAGGGCCACAATTTGACGTGTGTATTCCTTTCGTAGATAAACGCGGTGGAAACATTTGGATGAGTTATACAAGAAAAAATACTTTTCGTACCACGTTACATCACGGCTCACACGCCAGGTCCACCAACTTTTAAAGTCGCAATGTGAGACGTCAATTTCAATAAAACAATTTTCCCTGTGAGTCGACAATATCGCGGTGTCGTAGGAGGTAATGGCTAGCCGCGGCCGAGGAATGACCTTGACTCGTGGCACACCCAGGTGTACCTCAGTTTTCACGCACGTCAGGCGACCCGCAGGCCAGGCACATTCCTCTGTAATCACCATGTCTGGTGGTGTGTGGTGGACCTTCACAACATTAATTCACAGGCGAATTATCAATAGCCATTAAGAGGCCTATGTACTGGACGTCATTTTACACGTTTAAGGGCGCGGTCTACCGCAATTTTTATCAGCATTTTTTTTTTTTATTTGTAGGACCTACCAGATTTTTTTTTCTTATTTTAGACACAAAATGTGACTAAATTTGGCTCTTATGAAATTTTTTTCTCTCTCATAGTTTTCGCGTAATGGCTTGTTAAAGTCATATTTTGCATGTTTCCGTTTTAAGGACTACACTAGAACCAACTGATATACCCAACTCAAAATAATCACAGTGGGTAAAGACATTGCAGGCTACAATGTCATGCTCATAAAAATAAAGAATAAAAATTATTTGTATTAAAAAAAATGCTGGAACTGACAGTACAAATTTAAAAAATTCAATGTCTGTGCAGTTGTAAGCGTTAAAATATATAATTAGTATGCGAGTTCCATTTAAAGTAATTTTCCGTTTTTATGTTTATTTTTGAAAAGTAGATACTTTTTTCCTACAAAAAAATGTCAGCTACTTTTGTAGAATGTTTAGTTAATGTCTAGTATCGTGAAAATTACAAGCTCATATTATTCCTTCTTTACATAAAGTATTAGTCTATTTGCAAGAACGATACTACTATATGTTATGTTCTAAAAACAGCATTAACTAACCTTCAAGCGTAACCCATAAGCATTCTGAACGGACAGTATTAGTGTGCTTAAAATTTAATCAATTTTGTAGTTTGCCAAAAAACATTATATTTTTCATTTTTTTCTTGTACATTGTATTTTCGGCATAACGGAATCATTTATTGATACACACACTACACACGGCTTTATTTCGCGTAGCATCTAATACACACTTCAATGAATAAAATAGAATATATTAAACAATGTTTCTTATGAAATAGTTCGTCGTGATCAATATTAGTTTTGTAAACGTAAACTACACCCTGCAATAAAACCACACGAGGCATTAAAATGAAAGTAAACTCGCGTTTCCATTACCACGCATAAGGAAAATACATTTCTATCAGCATTCCGGCCGTCTGCAAGGCGCGACAGTGCTGCTCCTAGCGTTGCTTTGCATCTCCCATTGGGCGTCATACGCGGCAACCATATTGTTTTATCTGTGGGAAATTTGCAGTAGTAAAGTCCAAGCATGCTTCTAGTGTTTTGTTTTACGAATCAGGGCAGTATTTTTAGCCTACTTTCCGAAGGTAAAAGTAGGCTTATGAGATCACCTTTCGTCTGTGTGCGTGTGTATGTCCGGAAAAAAACTTTTGAACCAGTGTGCCCAATTTCATCAAATTTTGTACACATATAGACCTTTGTAACCTGACTTGACTTTTATATATTCGTTTACACCATGATAATATTTTCAAAATTGCAGCCATTTTAAATTTTTTGGTCAAACTAAGGAACAGTACTTTAGAATTTCATCAAACTTGGTACACATATACTACATACAAAATTGACTTGACTTTTCTGTATTTAGTTCATCCTTTTTTCAGAATTTCATCAAACTTGATACACTTATACTCAATACAAAGCAGACTTGAATATTGTCTATCTAGTTCATGCTGTGTTCATATTTTCAAAATGGCGGTCGTTTTTATAATTTTAGCATAATATCACATATCTTAGGAAATATTTATCAGAACGTAACTAAACTTGGTACATATTTGCTACAAACAAAGCTGACTTGAATATTGCGTGTTTCGTTCGTCCTTTGCATAAATTTTAAAATGGTGGCCATTTTTATATTTTTAGCATAGAATCACATATCTTAGAAAATATTTATTGGAACTTCATCAAACTATATAAATAAATACTACATACAAAACTTCTTGGCTTTTGTGTATTTAGTTTATCTTGTGCGCATGATTTCTAAATACGGCCATCTTTATATTGTTAGTATAGTAATACATATCGTAGGATACACATATACTGCACACAAACCTGACTTAACTTTGGTATATTTCGTTGATCAATCTGTAATATTTTGAAAACGACAATTTTTTTTTTTTAATCTTTATGATAGGAAGACACTTTAGAAAAAAAATTACCCAACTTATAAAACTGGTTACTCGCATGTTACTTAGCAAGCTGACTTATCTATGATATATTTCGTTTATCATATGACAAAATCAATTTTATCATTTAATGTTCCTAGATCACATAAACGATTTTGACTATCAGGGTTAATTTGCACTCGCTTTGAGGAAAGTAGGCTTATCAGCTATGCAGTTTAAAAAAGAGCCGTTTTTAGCCACTTCTAAGGGCCACAAGATCATGTTTCTAATAAGCGTGCTGCAGTTTTACAAATTACAGACGCATAGTTTATTTAGTGTCTATGTTCTTTTAGTAGATAGGCATAACGTGAATAAGTCAATGTTCCCGCAGAAAAGAAGAAACTTGGCACGCTACAGCACCGTTAATGTGCTACGTACATTGGCATCGACTGTCTTTAATAATAATTGTTAATATTTTCCCTGCTACAACATTTTTACCAAGGCGTATAGATATTTTTGACATTACATGCCTACACGTTAGTCTACATTACCGTTTTATATTAGAATAATTAATTATTCCGGTTTTATCTGACATTTGTTGCGTAATAAGAAAGATTCACGTATATGGCCAGCAAGGCTTGGAATGACCTACCGGGAGATTTAAGAAATCTTTCGCACCACACTTTCAGGGAGAAATACAAGTCCTTTCTGCTACAGAACCAGTTACAATAGACAATAGACAATGATTACGAAAGTTCATACAATTTATTTTCTTGTCATTTTTATTTTTATATATATTCCCCCCTATTTATAGTTTAGTATTTATCTGTTTTATTCAAAATATTGCCATTTGAGTAATTATTTGTTCAATGTAATGTTACAATTATACTTTAAAACCTTGTAATGCTTAGAATCATAAGTTTAATGCAATTCTTTTGTAATAATAATGTAATATTCACAATTAATATTTCTTCATTAATGTGAATAGTTTCTAACTACGTACCAATTGTAAACCAGCCTGAGGCTGGATTTGTACATTATAAAAGAAATAAATAAATCGCTTTACGTCCGACAAATGTCAGATAAAATGGAAGTTATTATCGAGAACTGTAATAAGGTGTGGCAGACCAACATTTAGAGCATGAAATATCAAAATTGTTGACATGCCTTTGGGGATGATTGTAGCGGGGTAAATACCGCAAAGTAAAGATGACACTGCGACTGCACCATTGGCCTCTTAACACACCCGGTATGGTGAGTGTACAATGTCAACAAGAAATGCTGTTTTTTCATTAAAACAAGCTTCGGACTCCTGCAGCGGAGCCTCCAGTTGTAAGGCCGGTTTCACAGTCGCGCAGTCTCGACTCTGTAAGGTCCCATATCAATAAGGTAAAATCGTGCGCGTGCGTAGGGCGTACCGCGTAGCATACTGTGATACCGGCCTTCGACTATGAAGAGCCTCTGCCTCTGTGCTATTAGACTGTCCCAGCTCCTGCTGCTGCAGTTTATGACATGGTATTTACGTCTCGTCGACAACGAGGTCATCAGAGACGGCGACAAAAAACTTGACACAAACACAGTTGGCCATGGCCGAAATCACTCCGGCTTTCACCTGGAGAGATTTAGGGAAACCATTAAAAACCGAAATCATGATGGCCGGAGCCGGGGATCGAACACGGGTACTCCAGACTGCGAGTCCAACTCGTTACCATTGTGCCAACTCGCTGGGTGCTTTGGCAGTAGCTCTGCTTAGGTTCACCTTCCTCCTCGAGATACGTTTCTTACAAGGCAAAGCAATGTAACAACATTGTAATGGCCTAGAAAACAAAGATGAGTTTTTCCGTTAGAATTAGGTAGGTAGGGCATGACGTCACATCGATAGCAAGGTCATTGAAGAACCAACAGTTCAGACGAAGTATCGAGGAGGAAAGTGACAGTGGTTGTTATTTTATGTAGTATGGGGACCTGCACATTTCATCTCACTATCTGACACCAGACTGGACTCTAAGTTACTATATGCTCATCTGACTTCTGATGTTGGCAGACAGTATGTGTGGTACGCCTGAAAGAATTCTTCAACCAATGATAAAATGTGAACTGTAAAATAGTAACCATCCTGGAATACGGGCATACAAAGATAATCAAGTTCCAGAGCCTATAACGTCACGGAGTGTGTTTGGGTGAGCATAGTTCAGTGGATTCCAGCCTGTCGCCCAATATTAACACGACATAGGGCAACACATGTAACTGTAATTTATTTATACAAGAACAAAATTCAGCTCCAAGGCTGGTTTACAATTCGCCGTGTCTAACATATTCTTATATAGTCACCTTCACTACCAAGTATATAAAATAACAATACATTACATAATAAAATAAGTGAAACAATACAATAAGTAAAACATTACAATAGATAATTCGGTACATAATACAACAGATTAAACAAATAATACACTACGAAATACGGTACAATTAGGTGAAGGATATATCGTTAAATTTTGAACGAATCATACTATAAGTAGCACATGCAGTATATGTAGTTTTCAATGAAATCGTTCTAAGGAATGTGTTGTAAGCAAAATATCATTGATTTTTACTGATCCTTTTGTTCAAATAATAACATATATTTGAATTTTGCCCTGTAATTCTTACCTGAAATTATTTGTTTTAGTTCTTCTGGTAACATGTTCCAGAGATGACTAGCTTTGTATGTGAACGATCGTTTGTAGAGCGCGCTTCTGTGTCGGGGTATCTGGGCGTTTGATCTATGTCTAGTATTGTATCAATGGACTGCGTTATGTAGTACAATTTCGGAGGATAAGTACTGGGGCGTGCCGCTTACAATAATTGACTTTAGCTGAGTTGAAAAGTGTAAGAGTCTTCTGTTTTCCATTTTTAACCAGCCAGATTTGGACAATGTCTGTGTTATGTGGTCTCTTATTTTTAAATTGTAGGCGAATCTAAAGCAAGCATTTTGTAGTTTTTGTATTATGTACTATAGTGTTTTCTCAGGTGTTAAATAGTCCTGCGCAGTAGTTGAATGGTGACACAGCAAGGGTATCGTATAACTTAAGTGTGAGGTCTTGCGGGAGAGTACGTTTGAATTGGTAAAGATGCTTAAGTCTGTAATACCCACTCTGAATGTATGACGCAAAATGTTTTCTCCATGTTAGTTATGGGTTAAATGATACTCCGAGGTTACGATGAACGTCGCAGCGGGGGACCAGCTACCATTGATTGTTATTTTGATGAGGTTATTAGGTTTATTAAATATTAAATCTTGTTGGTCCCCATGACCATGAATTAACATTTAATTTCAGTATATTTTTAGTGCACCATTTGTATAGTCTATCTAGGACCTCATTAATTTTTTCATCTGCGTTTTCAATTCAATGCAAATCTGTTTCCAGATATAATTGTGTATCGTCAGCAAACTGGTGGCATGAAAAATATTTACGTTGTTTGGGGAGCTCCGAAACGTATGTAGAGAAAAGTAGTGGTGCTAGTATACTTCCTTGAGGAACCTGGTGCTAGTATACTTCCTTGAGGAACCCGTGTACACGTATCTGTCTTTGCTTTTATTGACTCCAGTTGTTGATTCTAGGTGAACCTGATGCATTCGGTTACTTATGTAGTCACAGAACCAATTTAATGATTTTTTGTGAAACATTAATATCCGCGAGCCTTTCAAGCAATATATTTTGATCGACTGTATCAAATTCTTTGGAAAAGTCTACAAAAATTTACAATACCACTTTAGAATTATCCATTGCTTTTAACACATAATCGGTTATATCGGCTAGAGTTATGTATGTGCTGTGACCTTTGCGGAACCCGGATTGTTTGTTTTATAGGATGTTACATGTTTCTGTATATTCACACAGTTGTTTGTTTACCACTTTTCCTGCCACTTTAGACAGAGTAGGGAGAATGCTAATTGGGCAAAGATCTTTGTATTCGTATGGCTCCGAGACTTTTGGTAGAGGAATTGGTTTAGAGGATTTCCATACTTTGGGAAAGATATAGTTAACAATTGAAAATTTTTTTTTTTTTTTTCAGTGCCGATATGCAGTAAGGTGTGCATAATTATCATTAAGATATTGATTCCGTCCCGACCAATTGCTGCAGATTTGATACTATTTATTATCTTGTACAATTCTGAATGCCCGACAGGTGTTAGGTCGAAGCCGTCTGTATTTAAATTGTCTGTTATGTTTGGTTTGATTATAGGTGAGACCATACATGTGCTTAGTAAAAAGTCGTTGAGTACGTCTGGGTTTTGTAGGTCTATAGAGATTGAATTAATATGTGGTATGGCGACATTAAATGCTGTGAGATCTTTCCACAGTAGCTTCGGGTTCCTGTGTTTGTAGTTCACAGGGTGGCTACAAACACCTGGAATTTAAATTCCTTGACTTTTCTCTGACTTTCCCTACCAAAACTGAAAATTTTCCCAGATCAAATGAATAATTTTGTAATCAAAAAAATTCGCCCAATTTACTGTACATTGTATACAGCACTGATTAAATAGTTAATTAGCTATAACAATATACATTGTATTTTACAAGTTGAACGGGTAAGTTACAATACAGTCAAAACTATAAATGAAAAAAAAAATATTATAAATTCATTTTAACTGAAGGAAAACTATTTAGAGTAGTACTGAAGTTATGACTTCTCACGTTAGGCTCAAACACAAACGTCTTGACGGTGACAAACAGCTTCCGCCTTTTCAATAGTTTCAGATTTTTGCCGGACACTATACAATCAGGGTGACCACCAATTTGACGCGTTGAAATTCCTGTTTTTTTTTTTTTTTTTTACCAGGTTTTTCAAGGCTGGTCTCCTTCAATACACTCGTAAAAGGTATGTACTGAAATTGGCCGGCAATAAACCTTGAAAATCATTCATAGTTACAAATAATGTATATAAATAAAATTCACGATATTAAAATTAATAAACTACATAGGCATTCATTACTTTAAGGCTTACACACACATTTTGCATTCATCGAATACCAAAACTGCATGAATTCAGCTATTAATGTGTTTGAGCTTGTGAGTGAAATACAGAGGTATTAGATGCACTCCTGAGTGTGATAATTTTGATTTCTGTATCAGAAATTAATTATCTATGGTACTGTCAGTAAATGTGATAGGTAGAACAGATGCCAAACCTGCTACATTATTAAGTGACAAAAAAATAAAACACCACTTGCTGTAGGTCTACACCATAACATTTTTGATCTAGACCTTTTTCATTAACAATATAATATCTCAGCATCTGTGTTTGGGCAAGGCAAATATAAACTAGGCAATAAATCTGCAGAAGTAGTCTGCAGAAATCTCACCTAATGTGCTGGCACAAAATTGTCGTTTTAACCATTAGCATGACGAAAGAGGGCGCTTAATTGTACAACTACCCAATTTGCACAACACATTTGTACTATTGGGGTCCTTTTCCATCCACTCGAATTCACCTTCGTATTTGTCACTGCACGTGGTGATGTAACACTTAGGCATACTGAACACAACAAAGGTGCAGCTTACATAACCTTGCTGCTGCTCACGTAAAGAGCGGTATTTACACTATAAAAATATCAAGTCATACTTTACTTTTCTGTACTACAGTAAATAGTATACGCTTCGCAAATATTTATCAATGGAGTTGGGCCACGAATAAAAAATATTAAAATCATAAATATTAAGCGTATGAACTTCTAAACGTAACATTCCAAAATCACAAAAATACTCGCGTTGGAAAACACGTTAAATACATGTTCGCGGCATTTATTTTCATTTAGTTAGCGGAGCGCACGCAAGCGAACAAGTAGCGTTCATTTGTCATGTGACTTAGATGAATGCTGGACAAATATTGATCGGTGTGCTGGAAAACATGCCGCCGCTCCAGCTGTCGACGTTTTCCTTTTAGCAATCTTACGTAATCGTGATCGCAAAATTAAGTGTTTTTTTTTATTATTTTTTAAAATCCTAGTAATCTCCCAGTTGGGTGGCCACCTCTCTCTAGTTTTCCGGGATAGAAAGTTGAGAGGCAGGGTAGTTTCCCTGACTTTTGCAGGCCACGGAAATTCCCTAACTTTTCCCGGTTTTCCCGCCCTGTCGTCATCAAGCGTTAGCATTTATAAAATAATTCAGTTTATTATTCCGGACAACTTACTTAACTGTATTTCTTAGCTGTGTGTAGTCATTATCAAATTGCTCAGACCTGTTCTTTACGTACCGTTTTTGCTCTGTCTCTTTCTTTAATCACCGCCCTTAATTCCTGTGTCATCCAAGGACTGCTACAGTTGTGAACGTAAGTTGGTTTAGCAACTCGCCCGCAGCGAAAGAAATCGGCCAATGGACTTTAAGGAACCATCCCAGCATTTGCAATCTCGGTAAACCGCAGAAAATATAAGACAGGATTACGGGACTGAAGATCCGATTACTGATATTAATCAAGATAGTTTTCTCTCCGTAATTCTCAGGTAAAATAAACTTCAAAATGGAACAGTACCACTCGGAATAAATTCACTTGCTACTATAGCTTGATAAGAAGCGATCTTACAAACATTTTTTGGGGAATTATAGTTCGTGAAGGATGGTAGGAACGCGACAAAATGTTTTATCAAATAACGATAAGTTTGCAAACGTATTTAAAAGATTAAATAAATAATGATATACGTTTTTTTTGCTTCTTTACAATACGAGGTAAATTAAACACACTACTGTATAGTTAAAACAATAAACATATTAAGATTTATTTACCTAAGAATTACGTATGGCACTGTTAAGGTGGGATCACACCCCGCATATTGAAATATTTTATTTTCCTTTTTTTTTTTTTTTTAAATTTTGAGAAAAAATAGTGTGAAATTTGCACGTAAGAGCGAGGTCTATCGCAATTTTCACCACCATGTTTTTGTTTTTATATTTATACCATTTTTTTTTCTTATTTTAGACACAAAATGTGACAAAATTTTCCTCTTATAAATTTTTTTTATTGCGCAATTTTTTTGCGAAATGGCTCGTCAAAGCCAAAATTTGCACGTTTCCGTTTTAAGGACGACACTAAAACAAACTCACTTACCAAACTGAAAAAAGTCACAGTGAATGAACATGTTGTAAGCTACAAATTGAGCTATGTTTAACCACAAAATAAAATATTTTTGTATTTAAAAAAAATTATTGAACTTTTCAAAATTTTATTTTAAGTTTTAACATTTTTATTTAAATGCAAAAAAAAATTATTATTTGCTTCAAGAACGTGACATTGTAGCCGGTAACGTCATTATCCACTGTGAATTTTTTCATAAGAGCCAAATTTAGTAACATTTTGTGTCTAAAATAAGGTAAAAATATCTGGTACAAATATAAAATTAAAACCATGGTGATGAAAATTGCGGTAGACCGCGCCCTGAAGGGGCCTCCCTAAATATGCTGCGTTTGTGTGTGTGAGGCAGGAGCGGTAAGGCTGCATTAACCCACGTACGTAATGTATTATCGCCTCTCCGGTCAATCCCCTCAGATGGCGTGCAGTGCTTTACTTTACTATTATCCTGTTTCCTATGGGACTTTAAGCGGTGACCACAATGATTTATTTGTGGGCAGCGTAGTTCAAAGTATAACGCTTGTTTCTATAGTTGTGTTTTCAGAATACGATTGTAAATTTTCCAGATGTATGGCAGTCTGGAAAAACCATTTTTTGCCGTTTTGAAAGACCTGAAAATAATTTTTGTAATAAACGTGCCGAGTTTTTAAAACTATAGCGAAATAGTTTTATGTGTGTGTTCGTTTCGTAGATATACCGACATAATGTGCATTAAATAGTTTCGTCAAAAAGAGAATAGTCGTAACTCGCTGCAACGCATTTGAAGCGTAGGTAGGCAGGCCCCTTAAGAGTGAATTTTATTTACCTTCAGTAACAGCATTAGCATCGCAGTTGAACTTTTAACACATATACTTAGGCCGTAATTAGTCGAGTAAATTAAGAATGAAATAATAGCTTGAATTGTTGCTGCCTAAATATACGTTAAATAGTTCAAATGTTATGTTCGTACTGTGGCGCAAGTTAAACATAATTCATACTATATGCGCAAATTTCACACCTCTCTTATCAGAATCAAAGAGAAAGCTAAATATAAAACAATTCAACACACGGGGTGAGACCTCACCTTTAAGTATAAGCCCGACTAGCTTATCTTCCATTAACGAGAGTGTCGGCTGTCCAGTACCTATTCAGCTTTGCTTGTTCTCTGTTTTCTTATTACTTAAAATACATTCAAAATTTTCTTATAAATGGCTTACCGTTAAGTTTATTGAAAAGTCAAGACTACAAAGAGTATAAGAAAATGTAGGCCTACAACAATCCAGCAAAAATATCCTACGTTGGTAGGACATATACACGAGACTAAACTTTACAGTCACAAGTATGTGGCATAAAATATGTAAGTTTGGTGATTTACGGTAGGGAAATTTTCGATAGATTCTTAAGATATATGTGGCATCACGTAATTACCGTTTCTGTGAATATTAATAATACACCAACCTCAAAGAAATAAAAATGAAACTAACATAACATGTAATATAAACACTACAACGTGAATTCAATGTGCTGCTGGCCCTGTATTCATAACATATTAAACACCTACAGTAAAAAACATGTATGCTTTTTTTTACTTTTGTTACCACCAACTTACAAGCCTTGACAGTATTACAGGCGTTCGTGAGCATCCTGGTATCTACCAAACCTGGTCATGTGACGGCGAAAACTACCCAGTTCGTGAATTTTTTGAAAGAGGCTTTTTAAATTAAACACACTGAAATAATACTAATGAAGAGCCCCATTTCACGACATGTCGTAACTGAAATGAAAGAGGAACAGGCGTATCTCGAGGGCGCGAAGGGTGACCTTCAAGATGTCTGACGGCGAAGCTGACCGCGGAGGTAGCAAATGTCTGCCCACACACTGCAAGGGTCAACGAGCTTGAAGGTCCCTCTGTTATATGCAGTTCACGATAAAGTGAGCACTTTTGAAAACTATCGTGTCTAGAATAATTATTAAAATATATTATTCATTGTGACATCTGATCTGAAAGGAGAGTGTTGGATGCTAAACTATATTCATCGATTTTATGCAATAACTTCTGTTTTAAAATATTAGTTGGTAAAAGTGACAATATTGAGGCGTAGAATACATTTTTGTTGAATTTTGGAGCTATAATAGTGTTACATGTTCATCTTGTTTTGGACTTGTAATCATTCGTGAAAGCTAACTTACAATTTCCATTAAATGACTCCGCACGACAAATAAATGAAAGAATCCATCACTCGGTACGTCAATTAGTTAATCAAGAATATATCCTATATCCTGTTGAAGAGAAAATTTTGAAAATATAACCTCAATGTTACGTCTCGAAAACTGAAAAAATACAAGTAATTTTCTATTACTCCTGAGTATGTTACTATTTGTACACATTTATAGTTTTTTGTGTTGCTTTGCTTATATTAAACACTGGCAGAAAACTGCAGATTATCTTAAACGAAGAAATTAACGAGAGTTTACAAAATGCTCATTTTAACCCGAGCCACCTACATCACCACCCCGCGCTTTGCAACTACAACGACCACTTTATATCATCTATACTAATGTTGACAGCTATCCTCGTGACCGATGCTAGTGCTATACGGTACGTTGTTCGCAGTCATTTGACGAGCATTAGTACCGTGTTGCGTAACCACATCCCAATATTTTGGTGAAACAATGCTCACATCTAGAAGAACAACAAACGTAAAATTGACATAGTCTCAACAAAGAACCATTGCTGTACTAAAGATCTCATGACTTAAGAACGTCCAAGTGAGGAAAAATTGTAAATTTATATTAGTACGAAATAGTAGACGTTACCTTGGGAGTACATTTTTCTCTAACAGAAAAAAAATTAACTCAACCAGTTTTCCCATAATGGCACATCAAAGTCAAAATTTGCACGACTTTAGTTATTATAAGCAGCAAAAACCAATGAACATAAATTAAAAAATTCACACTGAAACTACATGCCACATTATACTGCTTGACATGTTTTAAAATCCATTACAATATGTTAATGAAGGAAACACAACACCCAGTCCTGAACTAAACTTTCCTCCCCGGCCGGGAATTGAACGTGGGACCCTTGTGATTAAATTAGCGCAGTTTCAAATAAAATAGACAAATTTGTCCACATAAATACAAACTGTACTTCATGTTCTGTTACAAAACAAGCAAAGATGTGTGTGTCATAGAAGATACACACTACAAGTAGAAAGATTAAATGATTATTTCAACATTTCCTCTCATTTATACTTTCAACGCCCACTAAAGAACGTAGTTCTTCAAAACGCACCCTAGGTAGCACTTTAGTCACAATATCTGCAGGCTGCTTCTTCCCTTCAATCTGTTGAAGTTCTAAGATACCAGCTCCCACCTTTTCTCGCTGGAGCTGAAATTTCACATCAATATGTTTTGAACGCTTATGAAGTTCTTCATTTTTAGCTCATTTAATGGCGCTCATGTTGTCAGCAAACAAAGTCGGTATGTTGTTCAAAGTTGAAATTTTTGTGAGGAGGCGTTCCAGCCATATTATTTATTTTGTTCCTTCACACACTGCAACATACTCTGCTTCTGTGGTTGACAATACAACACTTATCTATTTTTGCCTATGCCATGAAATTGTGCTTCCATTGAACTTAGCAACCACTCCAGTTTGAACGCCTTGGTTTAGAATCTCCTGCATAGTCTGCATCACTGTAGACTTCCAGTGAGCCATTATATGTACCTGTGTGGTATTAACAAATCATGGTTCGGTGTCGATCTCAGATACTTGAGGATTCTCTTTACAACTTGCCGATCTTTTTTCGTTGGTGTTTCTAAGTTCTGTGCTGCAACACTCACTGCATATGCAATATATGGACGTGTTACTGACATAAGATACAAAATACTTCCTACAGCTTCATGGTACTTTATTATCAATTGGTTCCATATCTTATCTGCTCTAGCGGGACATGTTTCTTGAGGTGTTCCTACTGGGTTTGCCTCTGACATGTTGAATCTTTTAAGGATTCTTTGGACATATGTATGTTGGTTTGTGAAAATTGATCCATCAGCACAATTTGTCATCTCCACACCTAGGAAGCATTCTAAGGGACTTACTGATATCTGAAATTCTTCTTTCATCTCCTTCAAAAATGTTTTTTAACATCTTTAACATCTGAACCTGCAACAAGCCCATCGCCTACATAGACAGCCAGTAGCAACTTTTTGCCATTTCTGTTGCGTATGAAGATACAAGGATCAGCTAGACTTTGCACCAGACCTAGTTTTTCCAGAAACAAAACTATTTTCTTGTTCCAACATCGCGGAGATTGCTTCAATCCATATAGACTGCGATACAAGCGACAAACATGTTTAGTGCCATCTTCAAATCCTTCTGGTTGCCTTACATATACTTCTTTATCTAGTTCCCCATACAGGAATGCTGTATTAACATCAAATTGATAAAGTTCAAAATTCTCTGCCGCTGCTACATCTAGAATTGCTCATATAGTTTCTAAACTAACAGCAGGACTAAACGATTCTTCAAAATCAATGCCTTTCTTCTGGGAACAACCTTTTACAACCAGCCTTGCTTTATACTTGTCGATGCTACCACCAGCAATCGTTTTTACACGCAGTACCCGGCGACCGTCTATCACTTTTTTTTCCCTGGGGCAAATCTACCAACTTCCATACTTTTTTCTCTTTTATGGATTCAATTTATTCTTCCATGGCTGCCTTCAACTTTGAGGCATCAGATGACTTCATAGCTGAACTATACGATCAGGTGTCACTCCTTTCGTAAGCAGCACATAAACCTTTAGATAATCGGGCTTTTTTCTCTCTCGTCTCAGCCGACATCTTATGCTGTTATTTATTGCTTCCTCTAATTGACTGTTGTCTTCATCACTTGATATTTATCTTCCTCTGGAACTCGTTCAGTATTTTCTTCCACCAGTGGATTTTCTTCACTTTTTGTGACACTTATGGGTGTAGCAGTTAGTTTGAACTTCACCTCTTCAAAGACTACATCTCACGACAGGATAACCTTGTCTTCCTTTGGGATCCGCACCCGGTAGCCATATTTTTCGCCATAGTAACCAACAAAGATTCCTGGTACACTCTTACTATCCCACTTCTTTATTCTTTCTTTAGGGATATGCACATAGCATTTTGTGCCAAAAATATGGTAATGATCAATCACAGCAATATCTTTATCAAGCCACAATTCTATTGACATTTTATCTTTCATCTGTGTAGGTCCTGTATCACTGATAACACAACATGCAGTGTTTACTGCTGTACCATTTTGTTCATGAGTATAAGGCATAGAATTATTTTTCATTATGCCCCTCCATTGCAAAATTTCATGTACTTACTTATTTTAAAATTCTACTCCAGTATCACTCATGAATTCCTTCACTTTAAGTTCTGCAGTTTCTGTCTCATTTAAGAATACTTCAAAACAATTACTGACTTCTGATTTTGATTTGACGAAAATAACTCTACGAAATTGAGAAAAGTCACCCTTGAAGATGACAAAAAACCGTGATCCTCCGACTGACCTTTCCTGCACTGGACCACAGACATCAGCGTGAATAAGTTCTCCTGCCTTTTCAGGTCGGTTTGTACGAGTACCGAAACTGTTACGGTGCTGTTTTCCATAAACACATCCTGTACACAGATAATTTTCCTCGCCACTCGTTTCTATGTTATGTTTCTTCAGTACCAATTTTATTTGCTGGGTGTTTTGGTGACAAAGTATTTCATGCCAGTGCTGAAATTAGTCTCTGACATGTGAAATATTGACATAAGTTGGCTTCTGTGGATGTATTGCTTTCATGTTTAGCACATACAATCCCTTTGAAGTAATTTGTCCAATCAAATAAACCTCGTTGTCTATAGTAAAAGAACACTAACTGTTCTTAGCTTCAAATTTGAACCTTTTTTTTTTTTTTTCATGTAGATCCAACTGACAACAAATTTCGTTTCAATTCTGTCACATACCAAACATCAGTTAAGTGGTTTTGGCTCTCATAATCGTCTACTGTCATTAATACATTTATTTTCCCGTTTCCATAAGCACATATCTAGTTATTATTGCCAACAAAAACTTTCACTGGACATGGGAACTGTTCATAGTTAACGAGTAACTCTTTTCCATGTGTTATGTGCTCTGACGCACCCGAATCAGCTAGCCATCGCTCATTATCAATATTTTCATCTCCTTAGCAAGATAAAGCTTTTCCATTTTGTAATTTGTCATTTAAAACGTTACTTTTACTAGAACATGGATGGCAGTTCTTTTATTTGGACAGTATTTTGCAAAATGTCCAGTTTCGTGGCAGTTGAAGTATGACATTTTCTTAGTTATATGCTTCATTTTCTTTAACCTTTTCGTTTTTACATTAACGGCTTCTTCTGATTTCGTCCCTTTCCCTGGTAGTATCATTTCAATTAGGTGAAGTCTTTCTGTCAACATAATTGATAGTTCGATCAGCCACCAGTATTGATTCCCAAACAGATTTGAATTCAAAATATTCAATAGTGAGTGTAGACATGACTCTAATCATTAAAAGTAACTCTGGTAACCTTGTCTGTGTTAATTTTTCCAGTTCATGATTCAGATCCTCTAAGTTCTTTTGCAACTTAGCAATGTGTGCTGCAATATCTTCCATCAGAATTTTTGCCATAGGAAAAAAATTCTTCCGGTACACGATCAACTTTTTGACCTGAAGTTTGTTCATAAACTGATAATAATCGGTTCTAGGTGTGTCATGTAGCTGTTAACTCACAATTCGCATCATCCGTTGAACTGACCATTATTAACTGAGCTAGTGCATCCTTTTTGTTAAAAACCTTCATGTTAGACTCAAACATAATCTGTTTTTGATTAGTGGGTTCTAAATTAGTTTAACCTCGGTACCATGTACTAGGTCCAAACAGTCATGATGCAATAACATTAACTCAATTTGCTTTTTCCATTTAGGCCAGTTCTTTCCATCTAATTTGTTAATGTTAAGTTTTAAATCCATTTTGTAAGCAATTAAATGTAAACTAATATTCTTATACAGTCTTCTATTTGAACTAAACTAAGAAATTGGTTTTACTTACCAACTCACATATGACCGAAATAAAACTTCATTAATACAGTTTTTGTGTATCACAGACACAGCGTTTTATTTAAAATTGTGATATCTGAGCCCATTACCTGATGAAATTATCGCAGTTTCAATAAAATAGGCAAATTTGTCAAAATTAATACAAACTGTATTTCGTGTTCTGTTACAAAACAAGCAAAGATATGTGTGTCACAGAAGACACACACAAGTGGAAAGTTTAAATTATTAATTCAACACCTTGGCCCAAAACCAGCAGTGCGAACCACTGAGCCTAGAGGTCGGATGGATTATTTTCCTAAGCACAAGCATTTTTCTCTGTGTAAATACAGGTCTACCTCCATGTTTTTGATTTCTCTATAAATCATTTCATTTCTGTGTTAAATATATTTTCTGCTATTGTCTATGAACACAAAAAAAAAATAATAATAAACCCGGTGATTTGGCAGAGGTCGGCCTAATATATAGTAGAGGGAACATGACGTCACAAATGTGTGTCCAAAATGGTCTCGAGAGTTTGGTATCGTTTATTTATGTTTTCTCGGCGTAAAAATGCAGTCGTGTTGTTTGAAACTCATGGCGTACCAGGGTGTGTTATCTCTATAGGGCTTTCGTTGACCGTCTGTTTAATTTCATGACCAACCGCAGGCGCTAGTGCTTTGTTATTCTTCCGCGCAGGCGCAGTCGCCCTGATTTGAAAATTGTAATGGCGTCCGTTTGTGACGCACATACATATTAAAAATGACGAAGTGTTGTGCACTGTTGACAAAATAAATCGACTTCAAAGCACAGGTTTCCTGTGGTTTACGATCATCATCAATTTGAGGTTTGGAAGAAACTCGTAACCTCGCCCAGATTTACTCAAATGAGTAATAATGACATCTACAGAAAATTGAAGATTCGCAGTTTGCTTTTCAGGTCAAACTGTTTAAGCCCTTGTAAAAAGCAGCTCACCGCAGACTCCCGAGATTGATATACCAGGTAAGAATTTGTTACATAAATATTTTCCATTTTGTTCGCTTTTTATTAAATTCCTCTGTTAGGCTTGGTTACTTTTTTCACTGAGGCGCACCACTTATTTATTACAGAGATGCCCCATTTTTCAACATTTTAAATGGTCGTGGCATACAATTTTCTGTTCACATACTCTACAGTTTTCTGTACCACTGCCTCATGTCCCTAACCTACAATTTTTACCGCCTCTGCCTTAAGGGTGCGGTCTACCGCAATTTTCATAATCATTTTTGTATTTGTACCAGATATTTTTATTCTTATTTTAGACACAGAATGTGACTAAATTTTGCTCTTATTAAATGTTTTTATCTCTCATAGTTTTCGCGTTATGTCTTGTTAAAGTCATATTTTGCATGTTTCCGTTTTAACGACTTCACTAAAACCAACTGATATAACAAACTCAAAAAAATCACAGTGGATAAAGACATTACAGGCTACAATAACATGCTCATAAAATTAAATAATAAAAATTATTTGTATTTTTAAAAAAATTATTGAATTTTTAAATTTTTATTTTCAGTTTCAGTATTTTTTTTATTTAATTTTATGAGCATGTCATTATAGCCTGCAATGTCTTTAGCCACTGTGATTTTTTTTTAGTTTGGTATATCGGTTGGTTTTAGCGTAGTCGTTAAAACGGAAACATGCAAAATTATGACTTTAATAAGCCATTACGCGAAAACTATGAGAGATAAAAAAATGTCATAAGAGCCACATTTAGTCACATTTTGTGTTTAAAATAAGAAAAAAATATCTGGTACAAATACAAAATAAAAAATGGTGATGAAAATTGCGGTAGACTGCGCCCTTAATAATGCTTTTGCATTACCATTTTCTGTACCCCTGCACAAGATATTTGTTCCCTACCCGATAATTTTCAGTGCTGCTACCACAAATTTCTCCAACCTTGATTGCCTTGCCTACTGTCATATTTTCTTAAAATGAAGTTGTAACTATAAAATAACCTTTGGGTAAAGGGTTAAGCAAAGTGTTAAGCTAGGCCTACTGTAAAAATGCTAACGTTGTGAATTTTGCAATCCTATTTCTCAAACGCCGTTCTGTACCTGTAATTACTTACTTCTGCCCATGTGTAGTGCACATTGTGAAGTAACTTAAAACCTTATTTGTTAATGTAAAGTTACGGTATGTCAATTAGGCCTATCACAAGCCAATGTACGAGATTTCGTCGCAAATTGCCTGGTAAAGGCAAAAAAATATATATATATATATATTCTACTAAACCGTAACACAGTAAACATGACAAAAAATGATAATGGGATTATTTCAAAATAACTACAATTTTTTTTTGTACCACACTTCATTGAACTGCAAGTAAAAGTATTATATTCTAACGACAGCAATATGCATGTTTACTTTTAGGTTATGAAACCTCGTCACTATATACACATACATAACTCCGAGTATGCGACAAAATTATCGGTTAGGCTTTGTTCGTAACTTCCTTGTTTTAATTCTGAAAAATGGAAGAATTCCGTTCAATTTCTCTATTACTTGATTATTACAAACAAGGACAAAAAATGTATCACTCTTTAGCATGGGCCCAGAGAGTTTCATTGGAACCAGCATCGTCATAGGCTACGTCATCACACTAATTGTGTCCAGTTCAGTGCACATAGTAACTATGGTATTATCAATAGTGGCTTACAAGTTAATAGTAATGTGCAAATTTTTAGAAGAGTTAAGAGTTAAAAAAATATGTGCCATGGCAAAACCAGTTTGTTATTGTAATGTATTTAGCCTATTTTGTCATACACTGTGAGAGGGACAAAACATTTTTTTAAATTTTTAAGTCGTACAGTTACTTTACAACTGTTAGGTATTTCTGTAAGTTGTGTCGAAAATATGCTTAAGTTTTACTAAGGGAGGAAAAAATTTAAATAACGATGTTTTATACTCAGGCTCTAAGTTTAGAGGCATTTATTTGAATTTGAGGCAAAATCTCATTATTACCTTGCAACTAAATGTCGATGAACAAGCCCAGTCTGAACCAGCAGTTATTTCAATTATGTAGCGTCAGAATAATAAATACTAGTTGTCACAGAATTGTAATAGACCTCAATATGAATATTTTTAGGGTTCCTAAAGGTGTTTAATTTAATCATTATATTTATTAAGTGCATATTTTGTAGCAGTCTAGATCAATAGTGATAAAACAATTTGTGGTTACGACGTCTTTGCCACCTGGAAAATGTTTTGGTATATTAATATGCTGTATTTTGTAATACAATAAGATATTGCTTATCTGACATAAGCAGGCCATTAAAACACTGAAGATGTTAAGAAAAAATATATTAAATATCAAACTATGTCCTGTTTTACAACGAAAGAATCGATATTGGTCAGGAGTAACAAAAACACATGTCACACATGCTAACAATTAAGTTTGTCTTGCCAATTGAGATGATGTTGTACGTAGGGCCCGGTAGTTTTCGTAAAGTTTTTTGCCCCACTTTGTTTCAGTGCCTTACGTGTACACCTGCTGCTCAACTTCATGTCTATTGGCAGAGTGTTTTTGTGCAGAGTTATTATTCATTTGACTGTGCCAATCAGTACGTGGATAACTGTGACACATCACGTCTGAGATTTGCGGGTTTAACCTCCAGACGTTGTATGTTACGGCATCCAATCACTGACCACAAAGCTGAGATGCAGGTGTGCACGTAAGACAATGAAACAAAGTGGTGCAAAAATATTTTCGCGTAAACTACCGGACCCTAGTTACAGGATGTAAGATAATACAGAAGGTTGGGTAAATGAAAGTAAGGTAAACAACACTATATTTACTCTAATTATAACATTAAAAGAGATAGTGTAGTAAAACTCATTTATAGAGCGGAAATTTGTTATGCTACTGCTATTTTATGTCTTTAATGTATAAATAAATGAATGGTCACACTTGATATACTGCAGAATTCATTTCCTGCGGTTAAGTATTATGTACTCCAACACAAGTATTGTAATGGGCTTCTACTGTATTTATAATTTGTACGTTAGCCTATATATTGTTTTGCATTTTTCTGAAAGAAAAAAAAAAGAAAGTGAGGGAATTTTTTAATCATTGATAGTTTGACATTCTTGTTATTGAATATTACTATGTATTAAAAGAGCAGTAAAGAATACACAGTTAAATTTTTTAATACTTTTAGGCTTATAAGAATAACAATTTAACAAAATAAATATTTTTTTTTCATTTTAAATGTTTTAGGTTATTAGCTTTTTATTTTTTTGTCTCGTGATCACCAATGGCATAATGACGTAAGAGGTTTCTGATGTTGTAGGTATTGGCGTCAGTGTAGAAGATTCTGCTGAAATACAGGACAGTGCCACAGCTGTGGATTTTGAAGACACTATTCCAAGTAGCTCAGGTGTGAGTCCATTAATTTACTATTTAAAAAACATAAGAACACTCAAGGTTTCCAAAATTCATTTTGTATAACAGTCCAGGGTGTCCACCGACAGGGAAAACCTGGAAAACAGGGAAAAGTCAGGGAATTTCATCTTACAGGGAAAAGTCAGGGAAATATCAGGGAATTTTCATTTGAGTCAGGGGAAAATGATACAAAACAGTCTAGAATAAACATTTTTGTAGTACTGAATAATTAAATTATTATAATTTAGTTATCACAGTAAATAAGTTTGTAAGCGCTTCTGATTACATTCACTGCTGGGAAACCTGATTAAATTTTTTTGAAATAAAATTGTTTTTCTTATTTTATTCTGCATATTGAGTCGCTTAGAATGTAGTCTGTGATTCAAATGCATGTATCCAATTCTTTTAATGTTGTTCCATTAAAACTATTTATTTCAAATGTACTGTGTTGATATAAAATTATGGAATCAAAGATACCAATTCAGCCAAGAAGTTAGAGCAGCTTATAACATGTTGGTCTTGAGCACCGATTAGGGTGAAGGAAGTTGGGAATAACCAGGATAAAGATAAGAAATATCCTTGAGAAATCTCACCAAAGTCCCAGCACTATTTTCACAAGCAAAATACAGGAGTGACCGGTTACTGTGAAGCAATCACACTAGCCATTTGGCCGATGCAGACCTTAAAAAGTACCAGTTTTGCCGATAGTAGGTCAGGGAAAATTAACAGATATTACCTGGAAAACAGGGAAATGTCAGGGAATTCCAAAACTGAACATCAGTGGACACCCTGAACTGAGTTTTTCACTCAAACCGACAAGACCAAAGTACGACCGTCCCCCCCCCCCCTTTTTCCCTATCATTCTTCTCTTTATTTATTTTTATTTTTCAAGTATACTTTAATAATAAAAATGGCAAAAATCATATTTATACGTCTGACACAAATGTCAAAGTATTCTACGTGTTTATTACTTATACATTTTCAGCAAAATGATACTACTGTTATACATTAAAAAATATTGACTAAATGAAAATGGGAAAATCATACGACAATGTTGTTCATGAGCCTAACGAACAGTGCACAATACAGAACATTTTAATACAAGCCTCAAAGTAATTAGGATTCTTCAAGTTTGTATTAAAGAATTTTAGTTTTTCACTTATTCCGTACAAGTGACAGTTTTGTACTACCTGAGTGTGGTACAAATTAGGTTTATGTGTACTTCTTTTTGTGTTGACTTAAATTTAACAAATCGGTACTGTGACAGTTTATAAACCACTCAGGTTTTGTAATTAGAAAGTAAAGAAGACTACCAGCATATTAAAATACTGTATATCCCATGTTAAAAAGTTCCCTATGTAAGACGTTTCTCACCTCAGAGCCTTGGTAGGAGAATAATTTTATTTTACATTTTGAAATTTTGTTGGTGAGTCGCTGTCACTGTCAAAACCTTCATGCCATCGCTGTGAATTTCTGTTCATTTCACTTCTTCAATGGTTGCTAAATAATTTTTGGACTTTTTCTCTATCCTTAAGACTACGGAAAAAGAGGTGTATTAAATTTCAAGGAACACTTGAAAACACAGAATCACTTCTTTTCTGTATTTCAATTCATTTATAAATTTTAACAATATTGTAAATGTTTTGTCTGAAAGCGGTATCAGCAAATGTGCCTAATCCCCACCTTAAAAATTTACTTTCTAAAACCCTGTCATTTCTTTCACAGCATTCTGAAGAAAATTCCCTTTTTAAACACTAGAATTTTAATTTGAATGTTACTACACATGTGAAATTTCAATATTTTAACCATTTTTGTTTTTGAATAGCATTAGAAAATTTCCAGTCCCGTTAAAAATGATGTACTCCTAATAGTTTGACTAAGAATGTACCTATGTTAAAGAGAATATTTTTAAATGTCAGTGTTTACCATGTAAATCGTGAAAGTTGGCACGTTTTGTTTTACATTTAGTATTTGTTTTCACTTGTGGAAATAGTATTCGAACGATTTCATTGGTTGGCTAGAGGAACTTCTATTTCCCTGCACATAATAATTTTACATTGGTTTTAATAAGTTATATACCAACAGCAACACAAATAAATTAACACTTGTTGGTCTTCTTTCCTCTTGGTGTAAAATGTAAACTAAAATTTTAACTTGGATGGGTCTGCGAATCTGGGTTCTCCACGTTTCACCCAGACACAAGTGATTCTATGCAAAATCTTAAGAGATTTGAGTTTTATACCACACGTTAGTATTTATGAAAGAAAACTTTAGTCACGTGTTTTAGTTAAGAAACAAGTATGAATGTGGTTAACACGATACCTTATTCTACCGTCTTTCTGTGGACAAATGAGAAAATCTTAGCATGTGTGAAAACAATAAAAGTTTACTTTGCGTGTAAAAAAAAAACAAGTGATGTAATTTTTTAGGTTTTACGCAGATTATATTTTCAACATAACAGTCAAATAAAAAAAAATACTGTACTTAATTTAACTAAGAAAATTTGTGAAGCCAAATTTATTTTGAAGCATGAAATGGCCTCCCCAGTCTTTGTTCTCCCCGAATTCATGGATTATTTTTAGTCTCTTATTCAATGTACTGACAATTTTTTTTCTATCACAGCTTACAGGTTACATAATTAAAAGGTCTAACAAACTTAACTGAGATTGAATGCAATTACGATAACAGTGACACGTAAAACAAACATTGGCACAACTCTAAAACTGATTGTAACGTATCTTCTTTCACCATGAACAAAACGTGCTGTACAATTGAATCTAATGTATTTTTTGAATATTTTGTTTGGCTTAAAATTGAAGTGATAGTAAGATATGTCGTGTAGAAATGAGTTTCAAACACAACCGAAGAAGAATTTGCATTTCTGATTGTTATAGCTCGTAAAAGAAAAATGGATAAAGAGACCACACAGAAGAAGCGAGTAGCTGACAGCCTGATATCTGAGCTTCACCGCCTGGTTGCTGTACATTTGGGCTTCACCCTGCCTGGTTGCTGTACATTTGGGCCTCACCGCCTGGTTACTGTACATCTGGGCTACACCGCCTGGTTGCTGTACATTTGGGCTTCACCCTGCCTGGTTGCTGTACATTTGGGCCTCACCGCCTGGTTACTGTACATTTGGGCTTCATCGCCTGGTTGCTGTACATTTGGGCTTCACCGCCTGGTTGCTGTACATTTGGGCTTCACCGCCTGGTTGCTGTACATCTGGGCTTCACCGCCTGGTTGCTGTACATTTGGGCTTCACCGCCTGGTTGCTGTACATCTGGGCTTCACCGCCTGGTTGCTGTACATCTGGACTTCACCGCCTGGTTGCTGTACGTCTGGGCTTCACCGCCTGGTTGCTGTACATCTCGGCTTCATCACCTGGTTGCTAGGTTGATTAAAATCTTTGTCTTAGCAATGCTAGCTTGCGCTGTGAGATAAGGCCATTAATTGAGGCACTGTGAGCACGTTGTTTCTCAGCTATCTTACGAGCTTGACTCTTCCCCTTGTACTAATTATAATGTTTGCTGCCTTATATATGTATTCACAATTTCAACTTCCTGTGTTTAGGATACAATTTATATTATTTCAAAGGCATTGTGTCAATAACATCTGTGTATTTTACTAACCTGTTTCTGTTTTAAATTTTTTTATGGTGAATATGGCTTATGGTGATTAAGTTGCAATAATTGGAGGCCTGATTGAGGTGCAGATAGAAATGTTGGCTAGTAAATTTGAGTTATTAAGTGCAGAATTCAGCAATTTTGAGAATACAGTTGATGAGTTTCATGGAGAGGTAAAGTGTGAGATTGTGCAGGTAGCTGACCATGAGAAGCTCCTCAGAAGTTTTCTACTGTAAATCAGTAGTAGAGGAAGTAGGCCTAAAGGTAGAGGCAGTGCTAGAGGTACAGACAATTCTAGAGGGTAAATTTATGGCTGATGGTGATTTTGAGGTTGGGGAAATTGTTGGAGACTTTGGAAATTGTAATCATGCTGATAAAGGTGAAGTAAATCGTGGAACTGAGTGTGAAGGGGAGTTACTGAGTAAAGACTTTGATAGTAGGCCTAAAGGTAAACACATTGCACTTTGTAATTGGTGAGCAAGGAGGATAAGAAGGGAAATTGAAAAGGTCTTTTGTTGGACAAGTGAGACATTTGTTTAGTCAGAGTGCAGTAGAGAATGTGAATAGTGGGGTGTGGCACAGAGGTGCAGTAAAGTTCAAAGGTGTGGTTGGACTAGAGGTTAAAAGTGATTGTATGAGTGTTGACGAGAGGAAGGTGAAGGAACTGAGTGTGGTGAGACTGACAGTGAAATGAAGGATTGCAGAAATGGTGCAGGGGTAAAGTTAAAATTAAAGATTATTGGCAAGATTGCAAGAGATCATTGTCAACATTTTGTGTAACTGTACATAGTATTGTTTGTAGATATTTTATTTTTTAGGAAAATGATTGTGTCCAGTTTGTTTGTTCATTGTCAGTTTACATGTTTTGGGTTAAGGAGCCATGTGTTTATTGGCGCAGTAGAATTTATTTTAATGTTATTTTAGGGGTGTGGATTTTGTTTTTAACCCGTAACAGCTGATCAAAGCTGGGTGTGAGGGAATCGTCAGGGCAGACATTCCACAACAGTGTTTTTGATTTTTTCTGCCTGTCCATATCTCACTTTGGAAACAACATAATTATACACTTGAACACATAATTAATTTTTTTGGCATGTCGGCGTTGTCCAATCAAAAGATATGACATTTAAAAACATTAGACTACATATATTTTGTAATTTAAAATGCATTTATGTTTTATAAAGCAATATTTGTATTTAAGTTGTGGTTTATGTGTATAAAGGTTGTAATTTTTCATTATATTTATCTTAGTTTTACTTTGGTAACGTTTTTTCCTTAGATTGTTGGTTGGGGCGCTGTAGCGGTGAAGGGAGCGTGACTGTGTTGGTCAGCCATTCTGTTTTGGGCTTTTGAGCTGTGAATATGTTCCGAGTGGTGGTGTGCTGTCGGCAGCGTTTGGGAAGCGGTCATGGCAAGCATGGGGCCTTAACATTTTGTAATGCCGTGACCAGGATGTGATTAAGCAAGGGTCGCAAATCATCCACAACATTACATTTCTGGTGCCGTGACCAGGATTGTTGCCATATCACTACATTTTTTGTGCCCTGTCCAGGACGTTACAATAAGAAGTAATCAATCACTGATACAGTTTCATTAGAATAATAGTAATAACCACTTTACAAATAAATATCCCTTGCATTTTAATATCTCTAGCCAATGCTCACCAAGAATGGGAAGTCTTCCGTAGAAGTAGCGTGTCGTACGACAATAATGTGCTTGGGGTAATGTTCATGATAATGGATGACGCCAAACGAATATTGTATAGGATATGGATGTTTTCCTCTCGCTATTAACTTTTGCTAAAATTTTATTTCAAGTGAAAGAAGTACTAGCAAGCAAAAGAAAATATAAAATTGCTGTAATTTTATCGTAAGACTACAATCACTCATATCTACTACTTTTCGTGTTATTATTTTTTATGCCTAACAAGAGCACATGTTACAGATACGTCTTCCTGAATTAGCTTAAATTTTTTAAAGACGCATTAAAATTTTTTCAAAACAAAGAACTCATACTTGAAGCCATTTTTAAGGAAATTTTTGACAGTTAACTACCTGAAATCATTAAATATTAATTTTAAAAAATTTAAACAGTAAAACCTGTTTTTAAGATAATTGTAAGCCTTTTTTTGTGATATATCCTCTAATTTACACTTTTAAAATAATTATATAGAAATTAGTAGAAATGTCAGATCTTGGCCTTAAATTTATTTATGTACATTCTGTTTCTTCGCCTATCCTATTCAGTTAAACTGCAACAGGCGTAGTTAAGATGCAATGTTGCAATTTTTTTTATGTCGAAAATGGTTCTTTTAGAACAGACAGTTACGTACTTTTGGACCTTATTTAATTTTTCAAACTTAATACAATATTTAAGCCCCTACCTACCAATTTTGCTTCTTTTTGAATGTTGTATTTTTCATGCAAAATTGTTAAATAATATCACACAGAATTAAATAAAGAATACGACAAGTGCGTTTATAAAGATAATTTGGTCCCGAAATAATTTACTGGGCACAACATATAGCTTGACACAAGAGGCATAACTAACTTTTGCAGGTGTAATGCTGACTATAGAAAGCCTGTATCTTATTTATTAAACATTCAGTACTGAACATTGCAGTCAGTATATGGGTTAAGAACCCTATATAGCTGGTGCACGATAATGTTTGTAGAATGTTTGTAGAAATAAATATTTCTACTAGTACGTTACATATTTATCTACGAAAAAAATTCAAAACCATGTTTCTCTATAATTTTTCTAGACATCGTACTTTAGAAAATCATTTTGTGGCAACTCAAAATTTCTAAAATCATAATTTTCAGACTTCTGTCATGTATGAAATACCAACTGGATTTGTAAACCAGAAATATAAACGCATGCAATTTACGTAAATGTCCCATTTCAAAACGCGACTAAAACTCTCCATGCCTTTTTCGGACCACATGCATAAGGGTGACAAGTTGTTAACACACAAGCCAGTCATATCTTATTGCCTGCCTGTTTCCGTAATTCATATGCGGAATGTATTGCACACTGTGTAAGACTATTTAACAGAAAATTTTTTACAAAACTTTGGGGGACACGTGGTTTGGTAATGTTGTTCTCTTCTTAGAGATGACTTGCTGAATCTGACTGTCAACAAGGGGATTGGGGTATCCTCTGTCAATTGACGCTCTGGCTATTTGGTCACACTGTGTATTCGGACAGTCTTCGGCTGAACATATGTGTTTGGCTCTGGTTACTTGGCTGTATGGAAGTAATTTTTTGCAGAAAAAAAAGGGAGGGGGTAATAGTCAGAATGAAGGTATTGATTATAGTTGGTAGATTTGGTGTGCACAGTAGTTTCAATTTTATAATTTTGTAGAGTTAACTTAACATCCAGTAAGATTGTGTGCTTGAATAGTTCCAGGTGAATTTCAGGGCACTATGGGAGTTCAAGTTTTGAGAAAATCGATTAGACATTCCTCTGTGGAAGTCCAGACCATAAATATGCCATCAATAAACTGGGTAAAGAAGTATGGCTGTATTTGCTGGTGGTTTAGAAAAGTTTGTTCTAACTTCCCCATGAATAGGTTAGCATAGGCAGAGGGCATACGGGTACCCAAGGCTGTCGCCTTAATCTCCATGAAGTGTTGGTCTTGAAATCTAAAGTTGTTGTTGGTCAGTGTAAATCTTGTTAGTTCTACCAAGAATGCTGTAGATGATTTGCTGTTGGGGAGCCTCTGGCTCAGGTAGTATTCAATTGCGGACAGTCCAGATGAAAGCGGGATATTGGTGTACAGGGAATCATCTATTGTCACCAGGTAGGCATCTTGTGGGCTGGTGTCTAGGTTCCTCACCCATTCCAGAATGTGAACTGTGTCCCTCATGTATGATGGGAGCTGTCGAACCTAGGGTTGGAGGTGGGCATCTACGAATGTTGAGATTCTCTCAGTAGAGCTACCACATTCTTATACAGTAGGGCGTCCTGGGTGTGGCCGTTGCTGTTTGTGGCTCTTCGGCATTAGGTATAGGGCAGGTGTGGCTGGTGTTTCTGGAGTCAGCAGTTTGACGGGTTTGAGTGAGAAGTCTTGAATTGGTGAGGAATTGGTTAAGATCCTATCTGTTTGCAGGTTATGGAAGTAGGTCCTTTTGGAGGAGTCGATAAGTGGGTCATTTAGCTGTTTCTCGGCTTCTGTGATGTAGTCTGTCTTATTGAGGATGACTGTTGTCGTGCAAGTACTGATTCTGTAAGTACATCTCTGACTACATGTTTTTAAACAATATTTTTCCTTGAGATAATACTCTTTGAACATTGTTTTTCTTTTAAAAGTTTTTGAGCAAACTTCAGCTGGCTTGGTTTTCATTTCCAGCACATGACCTAATAACACGCTGAAACAAGGACAGTGGTTGTTAACGTGTATTGGAAAGAGAGTGAATTAGTGTCCGAGGGACGAACTAGGGTGTGGTGGGAAATTTTAAAGTTATTGTATTTTAAAGCCTGGTGGTTGTCTGGATTTTGTAATATATACTGATGGGCTAATTCCCAGTGCCAAACTACAGTGCACGGTGGGATGCTGAATACATTGGAATCACCACAAATACACTAAGAAGGAGGATGAATGGCCACAGGGCCAGTAAACACAAGCAATATCCAGTTCCAGCCTAAACCTGCAAGATAAATCAGTTGCTGCACATGCGGTCTTCCACAAACTCTCTTTTGATGCCTGTTACAAACAACACCGGAATGTTGCGAACCTTTCAAACTTCAGACAATCGTGTAGGCGCTGGGAACTAGCTAATCAGTATATCACAAAATCCATACAACCATCAGTCCTTAACATACAATAACTTAAAAATTTACCACCACACCCTAGTTCATCCCTCGGCCGCTAGGTGTGCTAGTTACCAACCATCGCTTACCATCTATCATGCTGCAGTGTGCAATCACTCGCAGCCCGAGGAAGCTGGCCTAGCCAGCAAAACGTCACAATCGCGCTAAAAATGTGTTTTCCATCTTTTTTTGTGTTCTCCCACCTGTAAGTACTGATTCAATAAGTACTTGTATAAAAGTTATTACAATAATCTTATAGCATTAAATTACTGCGTTATCTTAATATTACTGCGTGGATGTAAACATAAGCATATGACATTTTAGTAAGCAATAGTTTCACGTGTTACTGTTCAATGTTTTTATCAAGCTAACTAATGTATGCCAGCCAGGGTACTGCAGTTGAATATTATATTTTTATGTAGTATGCCTCAGATGTCAAGAACTACCACTTAAATAACTTGTGTGATTTACATGAAATATTGTTATTTGTATGTGGCTTCTTTATAGAGGCCAATGTTTAGATGTAACATGAGAATTAAAAGTTTAAAGTACAATACCTAGTTTATTGGAGCAAGTTAAGGGAAATGGACTACTATATGAAATATTGTGTAGTAATAATTCTTAACATAACTTTAACAACTCTCTCTCTCTCTCTCTCTATATATATATATATAATATATATATATAATATATATATAATATATATATACACACACACCTATTTTTTTGAAGAATTATTAATATTTGTTTTCTAAATATTTTTCATTTGTGAAATAAATGTTTCGGTTAGTTTCAAAATATTTTATATAGAATATTAGTACCAAGTAATTGAAACTTATGTTCTTCGTTTGCTTTTGCAATGAATGTATTTTTCTAGGAGAGATTGGTAAGAATGTGAAATAAAGGGATTTAATTTTCATCAGTAGTGTTGTATTTTTTTTTTTTTTTTTTTTTTTTTTTTTTTTTTTTTTTTTTTTTTTTTTTTTTTTTTTTTTTTTTTTTTTTTTTTTTTTTTTTTTGCCTGTATCATGAAACATGTGCTGTATGTTATTGCAAATACCCTGAATTATTTGATTTCCCCTTGAAATGTATAACAGTATCTACAATATGAACTTCAACAGCAATTTACTTACGGCTATGGGTTCCTATTTATGCTATTTTAAAGAGTTTAATTTTTGAAATCCTGAAAGGAAGCTGCTACAAATCTGTTAGATATAAATATTGAAAATTATTTGTACTATGTTGGCAAGTTTTTTTTCAGTGCATAAGTTTCAATAGATTTGGCTAAACATTATTTTATTAATGTCAATAGTTAGCCAGAATCATTCAAACTTATGTAAAAAAAAAAAGGTATCGAAGTACAAAAATTTTACAACATTTCTATGTAACAGTTTTCTGATATGTACTCTCTATCAGGATTTAAAAATTAAAACCTGTCAAATAGCATATAAATAGACCCATGGCATTAAAATATGAATTTTTTTTAAACATAGCTTTGTTTTTTCATGGAAAATTAATAAATTTAAAATTCCCGCCATTAGTTTATGGAGACGCCATGTGAAGTGCTAGAATCGCGTAGTTTTTTTCGTTATTTCCTCAAGTGACCACTGGGAGTGCTATGTGCAACTTCTAGCACGAAAAAAACTCGTTGAGTTGCTCGTCTTTCTGTTAGGTATATAATCTTTGGCTGCCATTAGTTCATGACCAGTCGCAAGGCGCCACAATCGCTATGCGTACTCTGTCAAAGATGTTAACATAAGAGATACCAATCTAGTAACACCTTATTTTTTCTATGTGGCGTACCTTCCAGAATATATGTTTAGTCATGTGGTGTCACCAAGATCTAGGTTAAAAATATTATAGTAAGTATGTAGCTAATATTTAATTTTTTACTAAAAACAGCTGTGTTAAGGAAAACAGTAACGTGGCAAACATTGTTTACATTTGAGGTTCTGAAATTTCTACGCAATTATACTATGCGGTAATATAGTAGTATGCTCTCCTTAGTTCATAAATTCATAAGGTAGCAAAATAACCCAACATAGTTGTGACTACTAAGAAATTATTATCTTAGCTCTCAATGTTATTTAAAATTTCCCACGCATATTTCACTAAAGTCACGTGACACATATTGAACACACAATATCGTACGCAGCTGTATAGAGGATACTCCCTCTACCCTATATTTACTCTAAGCAAAAAAACGGATAGTGATATTTGTTAGGTCGAGCGATGTTTGTAACAAAAGTAAAACTATTTCATTTTGGCAGTCGGTCACCTTAGTTTTCCTCCGAGTAATTGATTCCGTCTACTGATCTCGCTGTCGACAAGACGTCCTGAGGGAACATACACCGCCATGTTGGTTTAATTACATCTTATGTAATTATTTGTTTCCGATTATATTTTGTACGTTCGGCAATGGTAGGTGGTAAAACTCGAAATGCAACACAGTTTAAGTAAAACATTAATAAAGTAATTTATTTCCCTTGTAGAACAGCATACAATAACTTAGTTAAATAATGATTTGTAACTGTGTTTTATTTTAAATTTCCGCTACGTCATTATTTGAAGAACAGTAAGGTCACAAAGTCACGTTTACCCATACGATAGCCAAAATAAGCTCCTAAACGTTAACGTATAAAATGAATAAAAGTTATTTAGATGAGCTTTCTTGACAAAGGATAATATACGGCACTAGGTTCTGTGCGACATATTACGGAGCATGGCTGTGTAACTTGAGTGAAAGCTTGTCTCTCAGCATATTACAAGTTCGTCTGTGGTATTGTAACGGTTTTGTGAAACGATAGATACCATTTATGGAAAGCCATAACATTTATTAAGGGGTGACGGGACTTTGGAGGAACTTTTCAGCCACAAACAATGTGACTATGAGATATCAGAAGACTTTCATAAAATGTTAAAGACAGCTGTAGCTCGGCCAGTCTCACACGGGCGTATGACACACAGGGTCAGCAGCATCTAGAGCTAGTTCTGCCAGTTCTCCAGTTCTCCCTGCGCGTAGCTACCTACTCAAGAGTGTCGACGACCACTCACAGAAGTATATCGCTCTACCAGGGAAACGTCCTCCTAGGCATCGTGTGATAGCCAGCCCGTCGGCGCTCATGACGAGTGGACGACGTGACCTTAGTAGTTCTTAGCTGCCTGTATAGAAAAAAAAATCCGGAAAAAGTTCCCACAGAAAAGTTGGGCACATTGTTTGCAAACACTGATCAAGAAATTTCTTTAAGGCGACAGAGCTGCAAACAGTTGAAAATTGCTCCAAACACTACACGTTCAAGAAATGGGACTTTTAATGCCACGTGTTGAGCAAAATGTGTACAAAAAGGCAGTAAGTTTCGAATTCTTGAATATCATGTAAAAAATTTGCATTATTCGTTAATCTTTAATGTCGATAAATGTGCCCAACTTTTCTACGGAATTTTTTTCTGATTTTTTTTTTTTTACTAGACCAAAATTAGAAGTACAATCTTCTACACGAATAGAAAATTCAATGTCGATGTAACTTCAACAGTTTACGACACAAAAATGTTAGTATATCGTAAAATGTGGTAATTTTACGGTTGCAAGAAAATATTTAAAAATGCATAACTTCTAAACTAAGCATAGCCTACCATTGTGGCAGTGGGGATTATCTTCTTACCTGAGTAAGAATATTTAAAAAAATTATAATCAATATTGCGGCACAACTTTCGGTCATGTGAACTGTTTGACGATTTTACATGGTGGTCTTAAACTTTAGACCGGTTCTGTAAACTACAGAATGCCACTTTTGTTATTTCATGTAAAAAAAATATTTTGAACATACAGGAACTCTATAAGCGAAAATTTAGGTATATTCAAGATTTTTTTAATACAAACAGTATCTACGTAACATTACAAAAGTGTCGTCCCGTAACATAATAAATTTATACTTTCACAGTAAATTATTTCATTCGTATCGTTTGAATAGCTTTCACTTCGGGTACGTACCGAAAATAGTAAAATAGTTACTTTGAGATGTGCTTGTACGAAAACCATGAAACCGAACAATATTTTATTTGTGGGACACTATTATTAATGTAATGTGTGCGAGTTGGACAATTACGCATTTTTCGGTGCAGAGCAGTCTTAACTCATCGGAAAAAATCAAGTACCATAAGGTCCGTTAGGCTTGTCGTGGCATTTCTTAGCAAATTTAAGATTTAATTTACTATATATATATATATATATATATATATATATATATATATATATATATATATTATTTTTTTTTTTATTACCTGGATGACTTACTATAGAGATTAGCGTCGTATTCACTTTGATGGCGTACAGTGTTGATAGATGTCAATGTGAAATATTCTGCCAAAGAAGCTGCACTTCAAGTTGGATTATTTACACGCTAACGTGACATGACTACGTCGCTCGCGGCACCTCAACACTTTTGACAAGAGCGGATAGTCGTTCATTTCTGTTGTTCCTCTTTCCTTGTACGCATTTAGGATTGGAACTGACTGTTTCAAAACAATGACTACGAATCTGAAAATTTCACGATAACTCTTACCTTGCTCATAGCTTTGAATATATTCAAAGCTCATAGACAGAAACAACATGTTTGCGTTGCGTCACTAACTTCTTACTGACCTCTGTATGCATGCCAATAAATGTATGTGTACGATTATTATTTTTTAATTTTTTTTCTGTGCCAATGCCACCCATATAGAGCGTCACTAACTTCTGAGCACTATCTCACTACCACTAACAAGATTTTGGAGGTTGATATTCATTAGGGGAGAGTTCGTGTTAGTATGTTTTGTACACTAGAACTGATGGAGGTGTTGAACACGGAGTTACAAGACCAAACACGGCTACACTTCAGCTGCATGAATACTTCAATATCACAATTACATGTTCCGTACTGAATGCTTGTGCTTCTGACGTCGGTGTAGTGACACTTGTTTTTACCCAAACGATGCAAGGAATAACAGCTTTACGATGCGAAGATTGTGAACATATTTCGGCCAGCACTTAAGAGTGCGTGGTAGATAAATAAACGCTGAAAACATCAATTGGTTTCTACGCTTTTTTCGAAGTCAATATGGATAAAATACTCGATGACAATCCTAGATAATGGTATTTGCCAACTTTATGAGCAAATATTTATCCACAATTACTAATTCGTTACGCGTGATCTCTTGCGCCGCAGTTAAAATGCACGAGATTCCAGCGTCAGAAGTTCGTAACACTGGAAACAATTTTGTTTAAAACGTTGGCTAAAACTATTGTCTAGGATTGCTATTATTTAATTTTCCCAAATTGGCTTCAAGAAACCTACAGTTATAGATTAATGCTTTTAGTGTTGCATATGTATTACGTCCTCTTAACATCTACGTCTTCGGTACTGGTGAGGGGTGACCCGATGCAGGGAGCAGCGTCGGAATAAAAGGACGGAGAGGTCCCCGAAAAGACCCTCCAACCAGCGACATCGTCCGGCACAATTCACACACACGGGGTCCGACCAGGCCAGGAATCGAACCCGGATCGTTTTGGTGAATGATCTAGTCACCGCACCAACTGCGGCCTCAAATGTTACAAGACATATATTTCACGCGACTAGCAGTGCCGACATAGAAAGTACAGGGCGAGTCTGGAAGGAGTGTGATAATTCTGTGTGGTGACTGATGGAAAAGTAAGTTCAAAATGTGCTTCCAGTTCATCCGCACAGTGAATAATAGCGAAAGAAATTCTTCCCTAAAACCCACTGCGAAATTCAATTTATTTAAATACAAAATAAGAGATATTACGCAAACCACGAACTTTTGATTATATTTAAATAAACGAGAATTTTCAGTCGATTTTCAAGATGATATCACACGACCAAAACATTCTCTTTACGAACGAATAAAAATAAAATCATATATATATATATATATATATATATATATATATATATATATATATATATATATATATTCAGATCACGCTCAGTGCAGACTGTAACGTCTCGAAAGTTCTGTACAAACTATTAACCTAAAGACATTCATTACCATCATAGGTGCTGCTCTCTGGCCATATAAGTAAATAAATATGTATGTGTGTGTGTGTGTGTGTGTTTTTTGAACCTCAAGGAGTTTTGTTTTAGAAGGTATTGTGTTTGGAGATTGGATACTCAAAAATAAAAAAGTTGGATTTATACTGAAAAGCTTTATTGATAAATGAAATAAAACATAATTATTAGGTAAACTTACTTAAGAAGAAGAAACTTATTTAGACACAAAAGACCTTTATTCCCAGAGACACTCAAGCTGGGAGGAAGATAATTGTTCTATCGGTACGCTAAGCGCTGATTTTCATAAAATTCACTAGAAAATCAGCAGGAGGGAATAAATATACAATGATCCAGCATAGGGTTACGTGACTCACACTGCATATGAGTGGAACTATGACTTCTGCCTTGTGCTGACCTGAAACACGGTGGTAAATGTGTTTTTCCTACGGGACATACAACGACGAACCTACAATACTTTATTGCGGAAAGTAAAGTCAAACTCATGGTTCTAAAGTCGTGTTTTATGAATCGGGGCGGTATTTTTGTAGTTATGGCAGTATTAAAAAATCTGTTTTTTCATAACAATTTAGACGGGACCCACGTTTCTAATAAACTTGCTGAAATTTTTAAATGACGGAAGCATAGTTTCAAGTTATTAATCTTCGGCCAAGGCAGCAAATAATAGGAACAATAAAATAATGAAAATTGTAATTCACAATACGAAAACAACTTAAGCTACCATAACCGAGTTAACGTACTAAATAATGCTACGGTATAATATGTCATGTGGCAACGAAAGTGGTGTCCACCAAAGTTTCCAAATTTAGCCCAGAAAGTTTCAAATGTGTGTTCTTTTCGTAGGTAAACGTATTGCGAATAAGTTTGGCGGTTTTGCATGCAAAAAAATGAACGAGGCACGATACACCACTGTCTAAAACCGAGCGGTGGCGTAACGGAAACAAGTTGAACTCAAATTCGGGAGGACCCGGATTCGATACCCGGCTCCGGCTATCATAATTTCAGTTTTTTACGGTTTCCCTAAATTGCTCCAGACGAATGCTGGGATGGCTCGTTAACAAAGGCATAGGTCGACGCCTCTCCAAGATCCTGTTATTGAATGGAGTTGTGCTGTCCACGAGACGTAAAGCCCACTCCATGCTCTAGACCAGGTATAGGCTGTTCACTAAAAACTGAGCACTCAGCAGAACTTGTAATTTATTAAAAATATGTTTCATTGGGTTAATAGATGTTAACTTTTGAGATTGTTGAAATGTTTATATTGGCTTTTAGTTACATGGAAGTTTTCATATTAAAACTAGTAAAGATGGCTGCAAAACGGCAGAAAGAAAACTTTATGCAGTGTTCACTTGATCGCGAACGGCCTATACATAGATAGGCCTGTGAAGGCGGCACGGAGCAGTTATAGAGCCGCGGGGCACGGCTTGGTGGGGGCTGGCCGCGCCCAGCAGGACTTGTAGTCGGAAGTGGGTGCATGCCCCTGGCGCCGCAATACAAGGCCGGACAGCCTCGACCTTGGCTCACGGGCGTGGCTACACTCGTCCTATATAAAGATACACGCCTGCCGCACTAGCCACACTCTTCTCACCTCGAAGTCTGTCGCCGAAAACCGCCGACATGAAGTTCTTGGTAAGTCACTGCTCTGCTGTTATCCATCTTTCTCTCGCCACGCCCGGATCCACTACTCTAGGAGCACCGAATCCACGGGCCGCACTTTCTAGGGGGCTTAACGTTTTGTAAAAAGGCCTAAATAATTAATAATTTTAAATGAATTGGCTTTTATAAAGTTCCATTTTAAGGGCGCAGTCTACTAGAATCGTGAAGAGGCGCGCAGACCTTTAACAATCCTGATATCATTCGAAAACCATTCAACATGTTGTCACGCAGTTTGGCTACGAAAAGCATTTAAGGATCTTAGTACAGGTATATAATTTTGCCATTAACTGTTATCGTTCCTAACAAGTATTTTTTTGAGTGTGAAAGTGACCGAATTGGGACTTTTGACGCTGATTTTTATGTAAGAGTAATCAGTTTCGCGATATTCTGAATATTATAGACCTTTAGAGCGACTCTTTCCCTTTCGTCGCATAAGATAACATTATAGTGTTGTCGCTGAAAGTCCCATAGTAAAAACTGTTCAACGGGAACCTTGCACGCTAGTTCAGCGCTTGGCTCGTTGAGGCGACGCGGCATTTGATGCGCGCTTCAAGGTCGACCTTACTGCTCCGTCGCATTTGAGCCTCTCACGCGCGGGTAGACGGCGCCCTTAACGGTGATGATTAATGTTAAATATTTTCCCCAAGTATTAAAATGCACTTTTAACACATCTGGTGCAACAATAACTTGTCTTCCCATCGAATTGTTCATTTAGTTTTATAACAAATCAGTTGTCTTTTGCATTTATATATTGCCTCCATTGTAATATTTTGGAAATGTTTTTGCGATTCATTCCAATTTAAAACAACGCGGAAAGAAATTTAAGTTAAGATGTAACCAGTACTGTAAAACACAATACCATTGACATTCAGGATGGTCGAGGTCAGAGCTATGAAAATGCAGCCAACATGTTAAGGTAGTACGAGGGCTCACAGGCCCACATATTCACTAACTTAAAAAAAAAGCAGAAGGGGGGAGGGCTCAGAGTCATATTGCCCCGGGCCTCACATCCTCGAAAAAATGGCCACAGTAACTAGGAATTTTACACAGTTATTTAAAAATATAAGAAAAAAATCACAGGTGCAAAAACAGTTTGCAAACAATTTCGTAAAGATGGCTACGCTTGCCAAGAAGGGGGTGAATCAAGGGGTTGGCAACGATCATGTAGTCCGAGTCAGGTCAGACACGTAATGTATGTCTAGATGACCACTATTTAATGTTGGAGTAAATTGTCACATTTGAGAGGCCCACGACACGTAATGTTCAGGGGTCCGTAATTCCTGTTGATGGGCCTGTTGATAGCCGCTATTCTGCGCGTCTGGAATGATTTTCCAATTATGTTTCTCTGCGTGATTGTAGTGCTTGGATAAATAAAGGAACTTCACATACAAACGGAAACTTGAATGATCGTGAAAGAAAATAACTTCAGATACATACGGGAATATTAATGCTCGTGTAAGAAAGGAACTTCTGCTACATAGGCTGACTCGAATCTTCGAATACGAAAGGTAAATACGGTCTTTCAAATTTTCAATAAGAAGTTGAGAACCATAAGCAATTAAAAAATTAATGCCCTACCTCGTACAAAGTAAATATATATTTTTAAGTCAAAATGCAAAATAATTTAGTACAGTAGGAAACAGCATAGCTTCATTAAAAAAAACTTTAGCATAAGAACACAACTATTACTTGTTATTTAAATCATACTAATGTGTTTTCAAAATATTTTTCAAATCTCGTCCAAGAATGTGCTGAAGCATAAGCAGTCAGTGTAAAATGTGAAAAGGTATGTGTTCTTGTGAAACTGAACAGACATATATTACTATGGAAAATGTCAAGTAATCTCCACATAAATGGGATGTGGTGCACAGGAAACAAGCAATAAAACTACAAGCGACATTAGTTATATAATCGTTGTTCAAACGAAACCTAGAAGAAAAGTAAATTATAAGCAAGTAACATATCACATATTTAATCCATAACCAATTTAACACAAGAGTGTATAGTGTATTTGTCTAACCAACACACTAAAATAATCGAAATAAAAACATTTTAAGGTTACATAATCAAAATTTATTATCAAGTTCAGAAACTATTTTTCACTAGCAAAACTTTAATAACTTGAATTTATTTTGCTTTTCAAGAGTTCCAGAAATTAGCAGTATATAACTGCTGCTGCGTCGGAAACAATGTCAAGCCCGATGCATGTGTTGCTTTCTCCAAACAATTTAAAATATCTACTGGCACAACAATTAATGCCGAAATCCGAACAAGTACAAAAATTTTTCACTGCTTGGCCAACAGGTTGTTCTATCCGCTGTCGTGGCTGTCGCCCTGGCCAAGCCTGGCCTGTTGGGAGCTCTTCCCTACGGCATCAGTCCCTATGGCATCACTCCCTACGGTCTAGGCGTCGGTGGCATCATCCCTAACGCCCTGGGCTACTCCGCCCTCGCCGCCCCCGCCCTGGCCGCTGCTGCTCCCGTCACCTACGCCGCTGCTGCTCCCGCTGTTGCCGTGGGCGTCCACAGCCAGTACCACGCTCAGGACGAGCTCGGCCAGGCTGCTTACGGACATGCTGAGCCCCTCCAGACCCACAATGCTGTGCAGGTACGTGCCTAAGAGCATCAACACTACTTTCTTCATTGTGATGTGTGGCCCTGCAATAGCTCTAGCTTATCATGTGTGTGTGTTGCAGGATGCTTTCGGCAACAAGATCGGCAGCTACAGCTACGTATCACCTAATGGCCAGGTGGTGAGAGCCGACTACGTGGCTGACGGTGCTGGATATCGCGTGGCCAGCAATGCTCTGCCAGTTGGACCTACCGCTCTGCCCGTGGCTCCCGTCCCCGTCGCCGACACTCCTGAGGTAGTTGCCGCCCGTGCCGCCCACCTGGCTGAGCTGGAGTCTGCCAAGCACCGCAGCAGGAGGAGCATCGCTGTGGGACACACCCCCGCTAGCACCGCACTCGCTGCCCCCATCGCACCTATCGTAGCACCTGCCATCACTTCCTACGCCGCTCACGCCGCTCTGCCCTACGCCGCTGCTCTGCCCTATGCTGGTCTGCCATACGGCGCTGCTCTGCCCTACGCTGCTGGTCTGCCGTACGGCGCTGCTCTGCCCTATGCTGCCGCTGTCCCTGCTGTGCGTGCTGCTACCCTCACCACTGTCGTCAACAACCCTGGTCATGCTGTCTCATACAGAGTCGACTGAACAATGACCTCGTCAATTCCATCCAACCTATCTCACCAAACCTCCAACTTCTCCCTTTTGTGACTGATGTGTGAGCTCAATGTGTCATGTGGACTTTTTGTACATAAAATATATTATTTTAGTGTAAAATAAACTTCTCTGTACACTCAAAACATTTTTTGGGTAACTTATTTCGATGCTTTTATGTCGCTAACACCATAATATCAAAAAAAGTTATAAAACAATAATTACAGGAGAAAATGTATGCAATACGTACTCTCAACAAATTTTAAAATTCCTTAAAAATTATAATATTTTGTATTATAGTATGGCATGGGGGCTTCGTAAATAAATACAAAGTATCTCAACAGCTTAATGTCTTCAAATAAGAATTCAAGTGGAATTTCGATTATATTAATTCCCTGTAAAATAAATTTAGGCCAACACAAAATATTTCATAAACATATTTTAGGCATCATATGACCACATTCCTGACATCATAGATAGAAGTGTTTGATGAAAATGTCGACTGCCATAATGCAGGCTAATCTGTCTTCTAAGCTATATTTGTGAAGAAAATAAACTGAAATAATTATGGTAGATTCTTTTCACTTAAGTGACTATGCAGTGGCAAAGTCTGAAACACAGTTATATGAAGAAGTACAAAATACACCTAACTTAATACGCATACAAAAATATAATTTTTTTAAATAGCTTGACTTTCTTTGCAACATGCTAAACTGCAAAATAATATGCAAAAATTATCGTCGCATGAATGCATTAAGGATTCACTTCCATAATCATATCGTAAGAGATGTTAATTATCTGCCGAAACCACACCTAAGACATGCTGTTAAGGTCGATGGAATTTCGCTTTAAGTAGTGTGCTGAAAAAATTAAATTAGCAAACCAACAACTTCAAGCTTACCTTACTACCAATTTAAAGCCATAAATAAAACAATGGATACAAATAAATGCAGGAAATGTGCGAGGTTATTATTTCTACACAAATAAACATGTTTCCAGCATTACAATACCAACTTTGTTATTAGGTCGGCGAAATTACATATTTCACGTAGTATTTATATCCACAAGATGCAAAACTTTAAGGCCCACGTCTGTATCAAATATGGTCCGTCGAAGGCAAATTATCAGTATTGTATGCTGTACAAAACCAGAGATCAATAAACCGAAATATGGTGGTGTTATTGTACACTACTTATCCTAATAAAACAAACCATAAAACTAATCGTACAAGGGAATACAGAGCTAATCATCTAATGCATAAAAACAGTGGTGGCACCGAATTGTGCCAATGTCACGACGATAACTAATTTTAACTTCGGATATAAAACCGAAATGATGTCATGAATTATAAAAGACCGAAGCACATCCCAGCATGCAAGTAACCTTGAAAACCCTTAATACATAAAACCATCTAAATTTACATGCAATAAACCTTTGTAATGCATGAATATAAAAAAAAAACAAGTATACTAACATGATTTACACTCACAAATCCCGAGAAGGAACATGAGCAAGCAACACTACGACTTAAGTCAACTATGACTGCAGGTTTGCGACAGCATAGAACACACATATTGGACTGTTCGTATATTTACTAACTCCAGCTTTATTATGCTCCGAGTACTAAGCCACCTGTGGTTACGAATAAACATCCAACTAGCCACCGAATGTCGAGATACAGACAACAGGCAATCAGGCTCACTACCCTCGCTAATGGACCTATGCACAATGTTAATAACAAAACACTACCATGGTGGATCGGGATAAAATTAGCACCTTTAAAACCCTTTTTACTATTTTCCTTTCAGATAATTTACAACTTCCTACCACTCTTTAATATCAAGAAAGCACTCTAAGGAACAGTTAAAGTTTATAGATTATTTTGTACTCAAAATTTAACGTTTGAAGTGTGAACTGACAAATATAATTTTTTTAATAATTGTTCCAGACAAGAGAGTCTTCAAAAGTGCTCACATTAACGTGAACCACATATATCTACACACATACTTCATACTATCTCAATATCTCCAGTACACTGTTGTCTCTTCATTAATACTTAAGAAACTTACGGCCTAAATTATATTCCTTTTCTTTCAATGTTTCTAAAATAACCTATTTTTCAATGTTCTAGCGATATGGACAATACATGTCGGACAGGAGGCCCATATATTTCTTATCATATAATATTATATTTTACCCCTCGCAACCCGCACAAATTTTTATCGTGCTCTCTCTGTATCCTTAGGTTTGATATGCATTTCCGACTGCAGTACTTATTTCAGGTACTTCTGAAATCATGTCACCAAGCAACTCTGCAAAACCCTTCGATGCACGTGACTTTTTTTGAACATCAACATCTAAAAGAGAACCAGTCTTTCTCCGAGACACATACTATATTTCAACTATCTTGGCTACCAATATACATTTTAAAAGAGTCCACAAGAACTGTAGACGGTCCCAAGATGGTGTAGAGGATTTCAAGATTTTCATTAAACCAAACTGAAGGTTCCTTTTATGCCATACATTTTCTCATCAAACGGTAATGTGCATGATAAAGTTCCGATCAGTTTCATCTCAATCATGTAAAAATTAAACGTAAAACATACATGGAATCAACCGTATTTGAACTATAAAAATTAATTTTGTTACGATACCTGAACTTCATTATTTAAAGTCAGTCTCGTAGATACCTTATTGCTAGTGCCTTAAAAAGTTACAGCTGGAGCCGATAACTTGTTCACTTAACATGTACGACTTTACAGTATTCATACATTAATCTACCTTCTATGCTGCTATTTATTGTATCCTTCTATGTAACAACACAAAACATATGTGCATTAGACATTTTAAATTTGAATGCTGGAATGTTCCTGAACTGAACTATTTTCTTTAATGTGAAAATCAGACAGTTCGCTCTTAACCAATACAATTATCAAATGTTGAATATTAAGACGTTTTCCTGATGTGGCTGGTTTGTGATACACAACACCATCTGGGGTCAGCCATATATGCGTATCAGCAATTAAACTGGCCCAAAACAAAATATTTTCACAATCGCAAAAATTTTCTCACAGTAGTGTCCTTAAAACAATATGTTGCAAATTGCTAACATGAGTGCTATAATACTGGTATGAAATTTAACTCTCCTGAATTAACATCACTGACTTAACTTCAGATGAGTTACACAAGCAGGGTATCTAAAATCAATAAAGACGAGTAAAAACTGAATTATTACATTAACTAATTGCCTTTCACAATATAAATTTCTTAAAATTTTGTAAATGACACAAGCATTTCTCAATTCTCACATTGGCATGGATAGAAATATGTGACTGGTCTGAGTACTAATTATTTCTTAAAAGTGAGGCTTATAATTTTTTACGTAAAGAGAACACCGAATCCGTAAAAATATACATCAGCCAGATTTTATAACACAGAGTACATAACCACAGCATAAAAAAATATTTTGTCATCGAGTTCTTGAAATATCACCTAAACAAGGAATTACCATATAAGTATCAACTTACATTTTACACATTTGCATATGTGCAAAAGAATAAAAATTTCAGATGCTACCTATGGCAAGAAAACAAATTTTACAATACATTAATCAATAGTGTATTAAAACTGTTTAACTTTGAGTGGTAACGTTCTTTTTATGTACAGCTATTACAGAGGGATAATTCAAGATACAGCCAAACTACTACAAGATAGAACCTTCCTCAATTTATTGTTTCAGCAATGTATTCACTATGCTTCGTTCCAACAGAAATAGATGGAAAACTACCTGAACATAAGGTATTTTATATTTATATTTCGCACATCCCACTGTCATTAATAGAAAGCAACTCTGTCAGAAAGGTTAACGTAACTTAGTTTCAGCGGAATATTGTGGACATAGTGCTAGGTCGTCCCAGAAAACCAGACTGAGGTGAGATAAACAATAATTAAAAAAAACAGTCAATTTGGATGAAGCCGAAAAAGACAGAAACAAAAAACAAAACATAAAAAAATTGCACGACGAAGTGTGTTAAATTACAAATATAAGAATATTAAAAATGAACGAAAACAAGTGTTTTAAAAAAATAACCATGGGGAAATAAAATAGCAAACTCATATGACGATATAACTAAGACTTCACAGACAATAACTGAGACGAAGACAAAGTTACAACAAACCAAGATGACTCAACAGTGATATCACAGACACAATACTTGACGTAACTACAATGAAGCCACAGTATAACATTGTAAATATTCTTAGTCAATGATTGGAAGTAAAATACTAAGTGTCGAAACCTACATACCACAATTGTTTTGGCCTGTTCTTGACAGAAATGCGACTACGCAGGGATCACAGTCGCCGAAGACCTCACTCATTTCTGTGTGCAACAATGCAGTTGCGTCAACATATCGCACCCCCAATGCAATACCAACACAACTAAATAATCAAAATTTTTTAATTGTGTATGTAGTGAAAGAGAGGATAGTTTTCTTTCCCTAATGCAATACTAACATATCCAAGAGAAGCATTCCAAAAATTAAATAACAAAGTTTTGTTTTTAGCGTCTTTGCCTAGTAACAGTAATGATTACTGCCAATATTAACATTTCTACTATTTATGCAGCACGAGGATAAAGAGCAGAAGTTATATTTCAGTGCAATACCAACATATTTTGTGTTATGTTTATATTACACAGTAAACATCCAAAAATCAGAAAGTATGTATGTGAGATAACTGCATTTATCTCAAAATGATATACTTTGAGTTATGTTGGTATTGCATTAGGTGTGCGATATGTAACTATTATATTATTCAAGATTCACACCAGCAGATTGCTTAGCTATGTCGACAGCTCAATCTTCATCAAAATTAATTTTTATGTTTAACATTCTGCACTGAACATGACTTTGGAACTAACTAGATTATTTTTCAATGCAACATAGGTATAACATAAATCTGAACATCCGACCGACTTCCCCGCGAAACCGAATAATACCCACGGTTCGGGCATTGGTAAAATTTCCACTTCAGAATTGTTGACTATATTACTTGCACTCTAAAACCTTTGTACATCGTTCCAGTAATGACGGTTTTACAATTGTTACGGACAGCATATTTCGTTAACAAAACACAAACGACTACAGGGAATTGGATAACAGAAAACAGAAAGAGAGTTAGAACTTACACATGGTACCTGAAAGTCCATACTGCGGTTGCATGCTTGAACTTACATGTTGTGATAAAATATCCCGTGACTGTAAATGCATAATGAAACATACGTGAGGATATTTGACGTTCACACACACTTCCAGAACAGCTACTGCAGAATAAGTGTATTATGTCACATCATAGCGAATAAGGGAGGTAATTAAAGCAGATGCTTTGGTGAATGTTTTCAGGTATTTGTATTACTGATATGACGTATCAGTACTTGTCTAGAGTGAAACAAAGTTTCGTAAGGAAATTCGTTATTTTTGTGACATTATTTTGTACTTAATTTAGAATACTCGCACGCAAATAATACCAAATTTAATTACAAATACAATACTTCGCAACTCTAAGATACACATAGATATGAATAGTTTTTTTTTATATTCGGCGTTAAAACTATGTTCTAGGGTGCTTCAATTCAAATAAATTACTCTAAAAATTAAGAAAGCATTATAGAACTTCAATGTGTTAACAAATCTAATGTGCATTGTTACAACTCTTTAAAATTAAAATAAATATCATGCACCAATTCTCTAAGGTTGCTGTCAACCAACATCCCTGCGAGAGAAATGATAACGATATAAGGCGGAGCTCAGTACCTGTAAGAATCCATATTCATGGCACCACTTTGTCTGTTCATCTATGTGCGACCCACAATACTGAACAATCTTTTAGATTTTTTTTATATCTTGAAAACTATAAGCAAATAAGTATTTTTATCCTCAGAAACCTCGAAAACACACACACTCAAATTTGTGCCTACATTTTTACTTCTGTAGCAGTAACTCCTTTGCTCAATGCCGGAAACAATTTCTGAGCAAAAGCCCTATCATGAAACATGAAACATGAAAAAATGTAAAGATGCAAATCCCTAGTCTTGCTTGCGCTAGGACTCTTGAGTTAGGCAGCTCCCTTAACTTTCTACTTATTTTTAAACTTACGCGTATAAAGTTTCTTTTTAGTTGTATCAAAAAATTATTTGCATTAGAAATTAAGTTTTCTTCTAAACAGTTCATGTTAAACTGAACAATTCTGAAGATTGTATATGCATGGGAATGAATTGAATATTTTTACAAGGATTTCAGTGTGTTTTAGACAAACGAATGAACAAAAATATTTTACGAATTCCAAGGAACATAAATGTGAAAATGTAAAAAGCACTAATGGTAGGGTTTTATGATATCGCCTTATCGTTTCCTGAATCTCCAGAGATGCAGGTATAATGCTAATGTTGCACTTCTCATGACGGAGGGGACAATAATCTGGATAGACGAAGGAAGGCCTAATGTTCTTACACGGGTGACAATCAGGATGCAGAAGGATCATAACGGATACCTTGTTACATGTTAGAGGTCACGGGACCCACGCAGCGATCCGGTTATTGCCTCACACGGCCGCTTGACGAGATTCCGGACATGGAAACACCTCTACACGCGAGCTATTCCCCAAGCGGCCTACCTCACCTGACGTCTCTGATCAAGGACTGAGTCTTGACGTCACACCACACCACAGTTCCGCTTGAAAAAAAAAGCTGCAACGGAACACATTCCCTTGATAGCTACAAGTGCAAGTTTGGCAAGGTACACTGTCTGCCAGAATTATACAGGAGCAATACAGACTATATACATGCGACTTTAATCAAGAGCTAAATATGTGTGAAACATAAGACATTGTCCAATTGCATGTCAATATTTCGGAGAAATAATCCTCAAATCTAGGGGAACAAAAAATGTCGTGGAACAAGGTCCGAAAACGCACAGTGTCTGCACTACAATTCGCATACATGAAGTACGATCCATAGCAGCCGGGCTTCTGTTTTCACAGTTATTCCTACTGTTTATGGGCCAGTGACATAGCGGAGTATTGTACAATGCACAGTGCTGCTGTAATGGCGTTACACACCCACCAACATGATCCAGCCCGTGCTGTGAACAGTACATCCATGTTCTGTGAACTGTAGTGCAGAACAGTGCGTTTTCGGACCAATGTCCACATGACACGTTTAGTTCCTTTACATGTGAGGATTGTTTACCCAAAATATTGGCATGCAATATGACAACACCCTAGACAAATTCACTCACTATACAAATATTACAGAATGAAATATAATTTTATGCGTTTCCAAGGGCCCAGAATGGATGGGTAAATCCATTATTCTAACCCCAATCGAAATAATGTAAACGTTGCTAAAAAAAATCTGTAATGTGCATGTAAGGATGCCCGTAAGATAAACTGTATGGTCGGGTAACGACAAAATTTGCAAATAAACACTAACCACATCCGTTAAGCTCGTCTTTCGAGGTTGAACTGTGTCGTAGTGATCGAGACGTTTAGACTCGCATTGCAGCAGACATCATCGTCATGGTACTCTCTCTACTACTACAATGGTTCAATCTCGCAGTCAAGATACGAATATCAACAATAGCGAAAGCCTGCAAACATATTTTAGATCCAATAAGTAGCTATAGTAAAAATATATTTAAAAGCCTCTCGTCATAACATCCATAAATGTGAAATCACTGATGCGTAGAAGTATGACAGACTTTCACGCACCGTTTTCCATTAACTCACATGTTTACTCAAATACAGCAAGATACTCCATAGACATAAAATCTACTACTACTACAATATTTAAAAATCATTAAATATTATTCAGTACGTAACTAATGTTAAAACATTCTACCAACATTACATAAACAAATCTGACTGGTACAAAATCACTAACAAGTGGACTGAATGAAAGAACGAAATATGTAACTAGGTTTCCGGGCGTCCCTATTATGCGTGTTAAATGTAACATTTACCCAAACTACATAATACATATAAAATAAGACATTATGGCATGCTTGTAAAATGTAAGATCACGTAGTCAAACCTGTTGAAAAGCTAAGAAAACAGTATTCGGGTGCAAAATGTACAAACCAATTTTGAGACTGTTTAAATTATTATAAAATGATTTAATGCACTTTTTCAGCTGGGTGTCTATAGCCTTGAAAGACGGATGAACATACACCAAACAGGTTAACTTAGTATGTAACTAATCAAATAATGATTATTCTCTCTTCCAATATTGTGCATGCACAACGACTTAAAAAAAAATACACTTATAATCAATCAATATACAATAAAACGGATTGGCCTACAAAGAACAATAAGAATCCATAATATACAGAATGGAACAAAAATACTTTCTAAGCAGACAGAACAGAAAATTAGTATTTCATGAATAATACAGAACACGTAAATTAATTTCTGCGGACTTATATTACATTACTACATTGTTATTGCAGTGATAGAGAATTACGCAGTGAAGAGCAAGAAATGAAGAGAAGTAATTGATAAGCCCCACATATTAGTTAATTTTAAGGGTCATTGGAACGACCACAGTCCTGGCCGAGTAGCTGCAACCAAGACGGTTACCTGCCCCAAGACGTTCTCCCAAATATTTTTTTTTTGTTTCCATTATACACCGACTACATTCCTATTTCGTATTTGTATGTTTGTTGACTACGGCCACTTATGGTTTCCTTGGTTTCTTTCTTTCGTATCTTTGTTGCCCATTTTCTCGTACTTTGTCGTTTTATGCTACTACTAGCAGTCTCCCGCGGCTTTGCTCGCGAGTATTATTCGTAACTGATAATATTTACTTTAATTGAAAAACCTCTTTGTACACAAGATTGGTACTTCAGTCATCAAGTGTTAGAATGTCCAAGCGGCTAGTTGAACTAATTCTGCAGAAGGATAAGTAGCTATAGCTGTCCATGCGAAAAGCAGTCTTAAGTTTGTCCCTGCCACTAACA